>CM068312.1:14494388-14549388 GCA_034768735.1 Schistosoma mekongi | reverse complement strand
TGCATCTGTTCAAGTTGCCATACCACCATGGCACCGCAAGATTAACACCACCACCACTAGTAGAAATCACTTCTATAAAATAAAATAATAATAGTAACAAGGAATGTGAACATATAGAATATGTTTCAGGAGGCGTTAAAAGAAAGTAATGGAATAATTTAAAGCTCATGATATAAAGGAGGACAATTAGTGAATACATCTGCGCCCTTGTGACCGATTCTGGGCCATGTCACTCAGTGTTTTTAGCCACTGGTTACGGCAATCGCGAGGACCTCATCCAGGTAGTCTGCAGCTACCGACACGACTTAAACCGGCAGTCAGTGACTTCATGGACTGATGCCATGTTTTAGTTTGGCCGCCTGTAACTCTCTTCCATCCTATTCCTATATCAGCCAGCATTGCGCGTCGAGGAAGACGGTGGTTGGGCATACGCAACACATATCCCAACCACCTCAATTGATGAAGATTCACAACCTCATCGACTGATTTGCCACCTTTGCCCAACACCCGTCGTCTAACCTCGTTATTACTTACTCGGTGAGCCCAGCCAACGCGAGCGATGTTTCGAAGACATCGATGGTCAAAAACTAATAACCTTCGAGTGTCATCTACCCTTAATGGCCACGTCTCACACCCATACAGTAAGACAGAGCGAACTGTTGCGCAGTACACTCTCTCTTTCGTTGAGAGACAAATATCTCGTCTACGCCATAGGTAACGTAAGTTGGCAAAAGCCAAACGAGCTTTTTGAATTCGTACTGAGATTTCGTCAGAGACTAACCCATTAGGGCTAATCAGACTTCCAAGATAAGTGAAGTGGTCGACGTGCTCAACTACTTCATTCCCTATCTTTAGTTCAGGTGTTGATAAAAACCTGTCCTGGAGCAATAGTTTGCATTTAGAGGGGGAGAAACGCATTCCGAAAATGCTTGCATTGGAGCTTATTGCTGTTAAGAGCTTCTGCATCGTATCAGCGTCTTCGCCAAACAGGACTGTGTCGTCAGCATATTCTAAGTCAATAAGTGGATCTCCTGGTAGGAGATCAATTCCTGAAAAGTCAGACGATGAAAGTGTAATTTCCAACAGTATGTCAACTATGAAATTAAATAAAAATGGGAAAGTGGACAGCCTTGACGGACACCACTTGAGGTTACGAGTTCAGATGACAGTTCGCCATATGCTCTGACACGACTAAATAGTGTTTGAGTAAAGAGCCTTAACAAGATTTATGCACTTCTGGGGTTACGCCTTTCAATGAAAGACACTGCCATAGAACTTCACGGTCTACAAGGTCAAATGCCGCTTTCAAGTCGAGAAAAACTACCATTGTCGGGCTCCGAAAAGTATGTCTGTGTCCTAAAACCTGACGAATGGTGAATATCTGGTCTACACAACCGCGATCAGGTCTGAAACCAGCCTGATTTTCTCGTATTTGTAGATCACGAGTTGCAGTTAAGCGTCTGATAATTATAGAAGCTAGTATTCTAGACACTATGCTAGTTAAACTAATTCCTCTATGATTATTGCCGGACGATTTTGACCCTTTCTTATATACTGGGACGACTAACGATCGACACCAGCCAAGCGGAATTATGTCAAGTTCCCAAACCTTAGTAAAAATATCAATCAACTTGATCGCCAATGTGGGACCACCATCCTTAAACACCTCTGGGGATAATCCGTCTGGACCCGCCTCTTTGCCTTGCCTTAGATTGGCTATAGCTTTTTCGACTTTGACAAGAGTCGGGGGACCTAAGTCGACTCTCCATCCTGGCTGTCTCGAAATAGTGGGAAGTTTTAGAGTAGCTGAAGGCCAACTAATCTGTTCCTTGAAGTGTTCAGCCCATCGTTCTAGACGTCTAGACTGAGAGCTGATAAGCGTTCCATCTTTTTCGGAAATCGTCTCACTAACGCTGGATTTTTTAACCCCAGTTTCTTTTATCAACTTGAAAAGTTGTCTAGTGTTACCTATCGCCGCTGCCTTTTCCATTTCCTTTGCTTTCGTTACCCACCACTGCTCACAGTCGTTTCGCAGACTTTTCGTCAGTTTATGCCTGATTACTCGTCGCTCATAATCGTGTTCGGAGCCTGATGGGATAAGTCTTCGGGAGTCTATTAAATCAACAGAAGCCATTGAGATCCATTGATTTTCCTTGACTTGTTGATTTAAGTCCTTGATAGATATCATTGTAGATGTCACAGCTGCTTGAACATCATGCCAAGCAGTATCTATTTGGGACGCATCTTCATAATTGCCTAAGTGATTCCTCAATTGTTCCTGGAATTTAATCTTGGCTGTTTCATTAATAAACTGAATTCTAAAAGGTTTTTCTGTGGTAGTTTTTGTTCGCCCGGTAAGACGCAAGCAAACGCGTGCTCTCACTAGAACGTGGTCGGAATCCAAACGTGTACTCTAGAAAGATCAGCAATCTTCTATCGAGCCTCTCCAACGGTAACTAATCGCAATATGGTCTATTTGAGTTCACCGTTAAGTAGGGCCAGGAGGTCTCCATGGTAAACGATGTCGCCCCTTATGCTTAAAGTTCGTGTTGGCTAGAAATAACTGATTATCTGAGCAAAGCTGCAGCAGACGGTCGCCGTTATCCGTTCTGTGAACTGGGACACTGAAGCATCCACCTAAATGTCTTTCAGATTGGTTCAAGCTACCTATTTGGGCGTTAAAATCACCAGCCAAGATTACCAAATCTGAGTGTTTGGCCCCATGAAGTAGTTCAGAAAGTTTTCTGTAAAACTCATCTTTCACTTCATCCAGGCTGCAGTCGGCGGGAGCGTAGGCAGAAACAACGAAAAGACAACGGCATGTGTCCCTATCTTTCCGAGTTCTTACTGAACCATTTAGTCGGACGGCACATAGGCGACTGTCGACAGGAATCCATTCAAGAAGCGCCTGTTCTGCTTTCATACTTAACGCAATACCTACACCGGCGAGCCCACGAGAAGTTGCTGTTGAATCGCCAGATAAACGAAGAGTGTATCGCGAAGGTTGTTCATTCTGACTAGGTGAGATCAAGTGAATGACCACGCTAGGATTCTGTATGCGTGTTTCGGAGACGCAACATACATCAATGGCGCGGGATTCTAATGTCCTAGCTAGGGAGGCTTGTTGCCCTATTTGACACAGGCTTCGTACTTTAAATGCACCAATGTGAAGTTTGGAGCGTACATTTAATAAAAATTGATATGTTACTAGACAAGCGTTAAAGTTTCAAATTGCTGTAGATCCCATTTATTTTTTATAATTTTAATATTTACCATGTGCCAGAAGCCCAAAATAAAATTCGGAGGAAAACCTAATGATTATTTACTTCTTTTTCAAACACACTTTTTGCGTACATTTCTGTACACTAATTTTGTCAAAACCTAAAGAAGGATGAATAAACATCAAACCAGTGACTTAATGACTGAAAGTCGAACGATCTAACAAATGAGCTATAATCCCATTTCCAATATTTTATAAGGAATCTATGAGTTGTAGAATCAACTGATTCGAGAATGACTACACTATATCAATGGTTGATACTCGATGGACAAAGTGTAGTTAAGTACACAACACCTGCAATAATTCATAAGAATTCGATCTGCATATGTACACTCAAATTAAACGACACCATGCAAAGTTTGACAAAACAGAAATTGATTGTGTGAGAAGAAACCTGGGAAGACAATTATGTGTGAAAATATTTAAAGCAACAGTACTACTGCAGTAAAAGATAAAGCCTCAGTATGAAACACTTTTCAAATGTAAATAAATATATTAATTATGCAGGTGCGGAAGCAGCTGACTCCAATGCAAAAGAACATGATATACCAGAATTGAATGAATATAATCGTTTGAAAAAGAGGATACCGAAAAAAGAATAAAACGAAGCGCAGGTAAACAACAAACGAGCACGAATGCGAACATATGTAAACATCAATGTACGTTATGACAAGGAGCTCATGCTAAAAATATGTAAATTTACAGTTTCACACAACGGAATGATATTATTTAGACGACTAAAAACCAGGAAATGTACTTTATCATAGAATGGGTCCCCAAAGCACCCCGTGTCTACGACCAAACCAAGGATCGAGCCTAAGAATCACAAAGAGCGTATTATCGTCAGTCCAATCAAATGGTGGCATCCAAAGGTTTACATTTACATATGAAACTTCGAGCACAACGATCTCCACAACATCCAATAATGATAATAATAATAATAATGCGCCCTTTAGTGAATGACTTCAAAAGTAAATTCAAGAGGTAGAGTAAATTGTAACCAGTGGGCAGTGAGGCAGTAAAACACCAAAGGGTTTGGACGACAACCACACAACAATCTGAAAACACTGTGTGAGGACCGGGAAAACCGGAATCAATGCAGTTCAAAGAGTTGGAAATAGCAGCTGCATCTGGTAATTGCTGGAAGGTCTTTCAACCTGCCCGAGTCATCACTGTCAGTAAAACAGTCTGTTACAGCTGATGGTACACCAAGATCGTCTAAGACGATGTGCTGAGATTTCCGAAGGTCTATTTCAGCTGATCTGTTGTCACAACAACATTGACCAGATGATCCTACCCTCCATGGCCGGTGACGGCTGATCACCTACGAATAGGAAGTCAATATTCTAAATCTTAACAAATCACCAGGTCCAGATGACTTGTCCCAAGCTCTTTGTAAAGATGGTAACGAGCTCCTAGTCAGAAATCTGACAAGGTTACATTGGAAGGTTTGCGAAATTGAGCACTTTATCTCAGAATGATGTAATCGTTATCTCTACCTCAGGTAACCAATATGACAATTGTTGTAGGATAAGTCTGTTATCGATTGCCTCCAAACGATTGACTTCCGTTACAATTAGCAGATTGTCCGAAACGCGTGCAAGACTAACTCGCTAGAAGACAGGTTTTCAATCAAGTTGAAGTCATATTTATTGCACTCTTGCTCTCCGCTAAATATCGGAACACCGTCACATGTATTGTGGGCCTACAATCGATGTGTATCTTGACATCCTAATCCTCTTCGATTCGTTGGGCAGTACTGTATTCTGGCGTATGTATTTGGTCTCACTCTTTGTAATGAATAGTTAAAATTGGTCGATAACTTTGTGCATCTAGGTAGTTGTGTGAGTGCTGGAGGTGGTCTGCCGGATGAGATCAATCTACGTACATTGAAAACTAGACTAAACCTATACCGAACTGAGCCACCTTTAGTACCGTCATGATCTGAGCTTAGCGGTAAAAGGTCGGCTTTACAACGCTTCAGTGAAAGTAGTTCTGCTCTACGCTAGCGAAATTTGTTGCCACCGAGCTAAAGATGTTCGACATCATTCTCTGTCCGATCGACGTTTTCATCGAAGAATTGCTGACATCCAGTGGAAACATCATGTTTATTAATGCAAAGGTTTGGTATCATGTTCGGACAGAAAGATGACAACTCGACTGGTGTCACTATCTCGAAACACCCGATTCGGTGGATGTTCCAGTGGCGAAGTTGGCAAAAGCGGAGAGGTGGTCAGTTTATGGTACGGGGCCGTGAAATGAAAGCAACCAGGTAACTGTCGGTCCATCGCGACTTCCTGGTTGATGTCCTAGAGATGGTGTAAATCAATGACTTGAGACACTAAAAGCTGTGGCGCACAGCAGAAGCAGGTGGCAATACTGATGAAATTCCCTATTAGAACATTTAAAAAAGTGTGACATTTTTCAATGGAATAAAATCTTGTTGGCATTTCTATTTGAGCTCTATCTCCTGCTTTCTAACTCTCTTATCGTATTATTAAGTGTTACTTTTCACGCTTTTTCTCTATTTGATTCACAATATTACCTTATACTTGTATGGTGCATATACTTTTGGTGACGATTTGCTCTAAATTACATATTGAAATAAATAAATAAAATAAACTGTGTTGTGAGTAGGCAGAAATAAGTAACATAAACTAGTGGATGGTGACTCAGTGGCATACGTTAGGCATACGTTTGGAGGTCTTAAAGTTCGATTTATGTTGAGGTCGGTGGTGAGCACCAAAAAACAGTTCTGATTAAGGATTAGATAATAATAAAGCAATTCCTGGTCTTCAACAGCTGTCTAAGTTAGATTAGTCCGTAATGCGAAATTTCGAATTAAACAACCTCCACAACACTAAGCAATAAATAAATACACGTTTACAAAGGAGGAAATTACGATAAAGAAGACCAGAATGATGATAACAGCAATAACAACGACAGTAGAACCAGTGCATATGATTTCCCACATATAATCAAACGAACACTAAAATTGACAAAACGATACCACTACGAAAATCAGTAATAATTTTTACAAGGAAACGAACCATTTCATGTAATTCATACAACCACTGTCGAATGTATGAGGAGAAAGGGAAGACAGTGGAATGAGGATTCATCATCAATGGGAAGAAATTTGCAATGGTTAAAAATTGTGCAACAATGTTGAAAATTAAAAGGTGTGACTGAGCGTAAAAGACATTTTTAATGAAACAACCTGATATATGTTGAACGGATTGAAATTAACATTTGAAAATAAGCTACTGTGTTGTATTTCTTGGATTTTAGATGATATACGACCGAAAACAAGGTGTCCTTGCCTAGTAGCAGCACATTTCGAATACTCAATCAGCAATTTCAGGCACTTTTCCACTTTGTAGTGGGTGGTTGATTATGTCGATATCAAGCAATCAGATATACCGGATGGAATACACTAATTTAATGAAAGTAAGGACTTGAAATGAAATCTGTAACGGATACCAAAACTCTAATAAAGCACGCACATTACTTAAACGACGGCAAAATGACCACCAGAACTGCACACGATTCACCTGGGTAACGCTTATGATGTCGCAGATAACCTCAATCAGTCTGATGTAAACATCTCAGCAAGAACTTAAATTAAGAAAAAATTGACAAATTTTACCGATTGAGGTAGAAAGTTGAAACAGAAATTGCCTAACCGTTTCTGATATCCGTGCTGGTGTATCACAGGTATGAGCTGTATTATTTCGACGACAAAGTATCTAGATGGTTTCTGGTTTTCCGTCAGTAAAATAGTACTTTTGTAAATATGTGATTGAAAATGTTCGATATACAGCTGCAGAGTCGCATGTTTGAACCATATTCAAGTCAATGCTGGTTTCGGAAACCGGGGAGTGTGGTATAGGCGAATACATTAATCTATACTTAGGGAGTTGTTTCGAAAGTTAATGTAACTCAGTAATTACGTCAAAGACGCAGTTGAGAGTAAATTTAAATTTTGTATGTGAGTGATTAAAATGATCTCACTGGGCTACTACACATGTTATCTTAAAAGCCGTTTATCTTTGGAATCAAGATTGTTCATTATATTTGCTGACCAAATACCCACTAACGACATCAAACCTGTTATCTATAAAATAGAGAGTTTGTAAGAGCAATTCCTAGAAAAATCAATCGTTTTTTCTCAAGCATTATATTTTGTCCACCTAGAGCAACTTATCATTCAGAATATATATCTATCATAGAAACATGTATAGCACGAAGCTCTGAGACTTCAATGATTCATGATATTATTCGAACTCCCCAGCTTAAATATTACAATACAAACATCCTTATAATCAGGTAACATTAAAAACGGTGTTCTCTCAGTAGAGGAAACAGCATAAGGGTTGTATGATGTAGCAGAATGAAAATGTGAACAATATCTTTGAGGGATTTTAGACTTCACTTTAAATTATGCCTATGACAATTTTGACCCGGATTTAAAATCACTTCATTCAGTTGCTTACTGAATAATTACTAGCAACATTAAACCTGTTATCTTATATATATATATATATATATATATATATATATATATATATATATATATATATATGATTAGGAACAGCAGTATACGTGTTGATCGAGGCAAAAAAAGTGTATCAACTTACACGTTGACGAACTTTAATTAGCTCATCTTGAGCTATTTCTGAATCCGATGTTGAGAACATACAATCTAACAATATATTTCTAGGTATTACTTTAGATATTTGTCGACTATTTTTCATTTGGAATATTTTCTCTTTTAAGTCGAATAATCTTGATTTCAATTGTTTTAACGGTTTCTAAAGATAGAAATAAGCGAATACAAAATTATCTAATGGGTATATTATGAAGAAGCGGATAAGCGAAACTGACATAATGTAATTAAAGTTGGATCGTAGATAGCAATTCCAGTCAATAACAAAATAAGCAAGAAGAAAAAATATATTTCAATCACATGATAATATATGTAAGCAATTAAATAATTGAATGCATGCCAAACGAGCCACTATCAGGATTTTGAATTTACACTAAATAGAGACCCAAATACCTACAAGAGATTTACGACGGCCAATGAATTTCCATAATTCCTACCAAATCACTGGGCTGAGAGAATTGGTTAGATATATTGCAATTTACAACAAACAAACACATAATCTAAATGCCTAATGATAACAGGATAAAACTTACTCCTGACGAAGTTATTATCGAGCGATTCTCAGCGGATAACAACAAAGCAATTGAGTAGAAAGGTGTTAAGTTTGACCGGCATCGGAGTAACCACTAGGGTCATGCAGTAAGGATTACTCGCAAGCCAACGTCCCTTCTAGAAACTCCAAAACACCCCTCCACAGTATAAAAAAACAGCAACTTATAATCACTACTCTTCTGGCTTCGACTTCTGCTACATTACACTAGTGATAACGAAATGATATGCCAAGTCAACTGTAGCCTCATTTTCAAAAGCAAATTAACGTTAATACTGTGACAAATCGAGCACCAGGATTCACAACCGAAAATTCATGTCATCAATCAATGCTTTGTTTACAAAACACGCATACAGGACCACAGCGTAGTCATCCACTTAACCTCACCTAGCCATTATAGGAGGCCGACATGGTCCACCCTCCGTTTATTGAGTAACTAACAGCAGCTTCTCGTGACCTGACTAATCTAATAATAACACTAAATTTGAGAGTAGAATAAGCAACTCTTGAATGGACTGACAAGCTTTATCAATTTTGTTTCAGTAGAACAATGATTATTCAGAAATGTAGATTCACTTGTGTGTTATAATGACTGAGCATGCATCAAAATTGTTTTTCAAGGATGAATCACTCCAAGTGACTCAGGAAGAACAGATGACAGTCACTTATCTTCAACAAATGTCAAAAACATGCGATTGAACAAGGGTGACGATCGATTTTCATCCAACATTGGGATTTGAGTACACAGGCAGCTGAAAAGTTTGAGGTAAGAAGCAGTGTGCCCCTAATATTCTATTGATAGTCATAACTCATATACTTTTAGGAATTCATTGGATATTTCACTTTAATCTAGTAGCCATCAAATATTTGCAAATTTACTCATCTAACACGGGAGAGAATGGGGACTCCGCATTTATAATAAATTTCAGCCACTTCAACAAGTGTAAGATAATACTAACAAATTATGCCTTCGTTCTCATCTGAAAATCTAAATTTAGTCTGTACATTGAAGATCAATTTTATGGCTCCATTAAACACGAGTAATACTTTAAAAATAAGAATGATCAGAAACCTTGAAGCTAATATTTTGAACTTGCAACAATTAGATTCTAAATTAATTTGATTAATTGCTTGACTAGATACACAATCGTGTATTTGGTTTCACATAAAACTCTAATTGTGAGTGCCATCAATACAAACTGCTAGGTTACCGAAACCACAGTAGTTGGTGCCAGAGTTCGAGAATACTACATAGGGTCAACTCACAGCACCTTTTTCGAAACATAGTAGCATAACTAAAGAAAGACAAAGAATGTTGTCGTATTAATCATAATAACAGCTTACTCTAGGTAGAACTTTGGGATCAAATGTTGGTTGACCTGGTGCTAATGGTGGTTTAAAATTATTCGTATCTAAATCAAGGAATGCAATACCACCATTAGGCGGTAGACGAAAGAAATCAAAAAACCGTGAATCCATTCCAATTAAATATGGTGATGGGGATTGAATCACATGGATACACCCCATATATATGTAAGGAATATATACGACTGTCCATTTCAAAGGGAATATCATCTGTTGAAGAAATCAATAACAACAATAGTTAGAAAAATATCATTAGCATTCAATACGAGAAAACTAAACTTCTAATTAAAGATAGAATTGAATTCATCAGCCTTAAGAAGTACAGAGGTTAAGTAATGAAGCTATTTAGCTAATTACAAGCCATATCTACACATCTTCACATGAAGGTGAAAATGTTTTAAAATTATTGTTAGTGGTAATGTTGGGATCTCACAGCTGTATGGTTTAATTATGCAAGTAGTTTCATTCTAGGCACCATCAATAGTGCTTATTTTAAGTAGAAGTGAGGATTATTGATTATTCTAAAAGTACAAAGTTCATTTTTACTGATGGATTTGATTTTGAATGATTATCTTGGTGTGTCTATATGTTCCTGTTGGCTTCGTTCAGTTAACCACTATCCATGAAAATGATTAACCTATGCCGTATGGGTAGATAAATTGGACTAGACAATAGGACAAAGATCCTATAACCCACCAATATCTACCTAAGCTATAAAGCTCCAGCATTTCGGAGCTACTGCAACATTCTTTGCTGTCTAGTATTAATTGGAAACTTCAATTAACCTGTAGCAAATCAATCAAAAGCCAAATAGAAATTAACCCATTCTATCATAAGAAAAAAATGGTTAAGGTAATCGAAATAAAAACGAAAGCTAAGACAAGAAAGTCATAGTCAACATCTAGCCGAGGGAAACAAATTGTAAATCGGTCATGAAAATGACACTGGAGTTGTTTAGAAAGACAATGAGAAATCGACGGTTAAGCCAACAAATTCACATGAAACACAATAATTCCAAAACGCTTAACCTAAAATAGTAGCTCCACAAACCATAAATATAAAAAATTGAAGTTAACTACATCAACCCTACGTATAACTTGAAAGACAAAAGGCCGAAGAAGGAAACAAATAAGACAAGAAAAACAATTTAACTTCTACTCATTGGAATATTAAAAATATATCACTCATTTTAAATAAGAAAACAGTTCTCATAACTGAAAAAAACTCATTCGGAAAGTTTTATATACAATTATATTTGAATAACTGAAATCAACTGACAGTATACATAACAGTTTCACATCGCAGATTGATGGACATTCGTTAAATAACCATTAAAACCAGGAAACGTAAGACAGCTGTTGAATTGTGATACAGAGATAAGCAAACTTTTAAACAACCGAGCTGGTACTCTATGGCTTAGATTCATAACAGAAACATATCAATAACAATGATAACACTTAGCTCGAAATCCACAATCTAGAGGCTCCGTGAAAGAGTTTCTTATTAAAAGTATAACCCGGAAGTATATAAGCTATGTGAAGACTATCTCCTCGAACAGATAAGAGTCAGAGGGCTTTCAAATAAACTTGTAACCTTAAGAGGCATCAAATGTTGGCCAAAGTACTCATTTGGTGAATTTCACGATTGATTTAGTAATAGGAACATTGCATTCCAAGTTTGAATATTTAAGGAATATATATATATATATATATATATATATATATATATATATATATATATATATACCTTCCACAGCGTGGGCAACTGGGAAGAGATAACCGCCCTCATACAGCTAACAACACGCAAGATCACTGCCATTTTAATCAAACTCCTTCTTCTATTCCTAATGTTTATTCTGCCCCCACCTTCAAGCCTAAATCCTTATCTTCAACTTCCTCCTGTCATTAGTGCTAACGATTCCAGCCCACGAAATAACGTCCCGAGCATACTAAGACCACGCTCCAAACTTCACATTGGTGCATTCAATGTACGAAGCCTGTGTCAAATAGGGCAACAAGCCTCCCTAGCTAGGACATTAGAATCCCGCGCCATTGATGTATGTTGCGTCTCCGAAACACGCATACAGAATCCTAGCGTGGTCATTCACTTGATCTCACCTAGTCAGAATGAGCAACCTTCGCGATACACTCTTCGTTTATCTGGCGATTCAACAGCAACTTCTCGTGGGCTCGCCGGTGTAGGTATTGCGTTAAGTATGAAAGCAGAACAGGCGCTTCTTGAATGGATTCCTGTCGACAGTCGCCTATGTGCCGTCCGACTAAATGGTTCAGTAAGAACTCGGAAAGATAGAGACACACGCCGTTGTCTTTTCGTTGTTTCTGCCTACGCTCCCGCCGACTGCAGCCTGGATGAAGTGAGAGCACGCGTTTGCTTGCGTCTTACCGGGCGAACAAAAACTACCACAGAAAAACCTTTTAGAATTCAGTTTATTAATGAAACAGCCAAGATTAAATTCCAGGAACAATTGAGGAATCACTTAGGCAATTATGAAGATGCGTCCCAAATAGATACTGCTTGGCATGATGTTCAAGCAGCTGTGACATCTACAATGATATCTATCAAGGACTTAAATCAACAAGTCAAGGAAAATCAATGGATCTCAATGGCTTCTGTTGATTTAATAGACTCCCGAAGACTTATCCCATCAGGCTCCGAACACGATTATGAGCGACGAGTAATCAGGCATAAACTGACGAAAAGTCTGCGAAACGACTGTGAGCAGTGGTGGGTAACGAAAGCAAAGGAAATGGAAAAGGCAGCGGCGATAGGTAACACTAGACAACTTTTCAAGTTGATAAAAGAAACTGGGGTTAAAAAATCCAGCGTTAGTGAGACGATTTCCGAAAAAGATGGAACGCTTATCAGCTCTCAGTCTAGACGTCTAGAACGATGGGCTGAACACTTCAAGGAACAGATTAGTTGGCCTTCAGCTACTCTAAAACTTCCCACTATTTCGAGACAGCCAGGATGGAGAGTCGACTTAGGTCCCCCGACTCTTGTCAAAGTCGAAAAAGCTATAGCCAATCTAAGGCAAGGCAAAGAGGCGGGTCCAGACGGATTATCCCCAGAGGTGTTTAAGGATGGTGGTCCCACATTGGCGATCAAGTTGATTGATATTTTTACTAAGGTTTGGGTACTTGACATAATTCCGCTTGGCTGGTGTCGATCGTTAGTCGTCCCAGTATATAAGAAAGGGTCAAAATCGTCCGGCAATAATCATAGAGGAATTAGTTTAACTAGCATAGTGTCTAGAATACTAGCTTCTATAATTATCAGACGCTTAACTGCAACTCGTGATCTACAAATACGAGAAAATCAGGCTGGTTTCAGACCTGATCGCGGTTGTGTAGACCAGATATTCACCATTCGTCAGGTTTTAGGACACAGACATACTTTTCGGAGCCCGACAATGGTAGTTTTTCTCGACTTGAAAGCGGCATTTGACCTTGTAGACCGTGAAGTTCTATGGCAGTGTCTTTCATTGAAAGGCGTAACCCCAGAAGTGCATAAATCTTGTTAAGGCTCTTTACTCAAACACTATTTAGTCGTGTCAGAGCATATGACGAACTGTCATCTGAACTCGTAACCTCAAGTGGTGTCCGTCAAGGCTGTCCACTTTCCCATTTTTATTTAATTTCATAGTTGACATACTGTTGGAAATTACACTTTCATCGTCTGACTTTTCAGGAATTGATCTCCTACCAGGAGATCCACTTATTGACTTAGAATATGCTGACGACACAGTCCTGTTTGGCGAAGACGCTGATACGATGCAGAAGCTCTTAACAGCAATAAGCTCCAATGCAAGCATTTTCGGAATGCGTTTCTCCCCCTCTAAATGCAAACTATTGCTCCAGGACTGGTTTTCGTCAACACCTGAACTAAAGATAGGGAATGAAGTAGTTGAGCACGTCGACCACTTCACTTATCTTGGAAGTCTGATTAGCCCTAATGGGTTAGTCTCTGACGAAATCTCAGTACGAATTCAAAAAGCTCGTTTGGCTTTTGCCAACTTACGTTACCTATGGCGTAGACGAGATATTTGTCTCTCAACGAAAGAGAGAGTGTACTGCGCAACAGTTCGCTCTGTCTTACTGTATGGGTGTGAGACGTGGCCATTAAGGGTAGATGACACTCGAAGGTTATTAGTTTTTGACCATCGATGTCTTCGAAACATCGCTCGCGTTGGCTGGGCTCACCGAGTAAGTAATAACGAGGTTAGACGACGGGTGTTGGGCAAAGGTGGCAAATCAGTCGATGAGGTTGTGAATCTTCATCAATTGAGGTGGTTGGGATATGTGTTGCGTATGCCCAACCACCGTCTTCCTCGACGCGCAATGCTGGCTGATATAGGAATAGGATGGAAGAGAGTTACAGGCGGCCAAACTAAAACATGGCATCAGTCCATGAAGTCACTGACTGCCGGTTTAAGTCGTGTCGGTAGCTGCAGACTACCTGGATGAGGTCCTCGCGATTGCCGTAACCAGTGGCTAAAAACACTGAGTGACATGGCCCAGAATCGGTCACAAGGGCGCAGATGTATTCACTAATTGTCCTCCTTTATATCATGAGCTTTAAATTATTCCATTACTTTCTTTTAACGCCTCCTGAAACATATTCTATATGTTCACATTCCTTGTTACTATTATTATTTTATTTTATAGAAGTGATTTCTACTAGTGGTGGTGGTGTTAATCTTGCGGTGCCATGGTGGTATGGCAACTTGAACAGATGCACACATGTGCCAGGTTCTATGTTGATTGAACATATATATATATATAGATAGATAGACTAAACGATTGATGGTATTGATTCTACAATGCAACACACCGAAGAACCGAGTTGTTTCATATAATCGATACATAGAAATCGCAAAGAATGAGTATTCAATAGTTTCGCTTTGTAGGGGACTGATAAATGGAAAACTTGAATGCAAAGAAATATTAGTTAACGTGTGAATGTTTAGTTATTCATACAAAGAAGGATATCTCGAAACCATACGTCTAAACAAATGTAATGCTTTTAACAAATAGCACAAATACTCAGCAATTTCACTATATTTCAGCAAACTGCATTCTAATTTATATATATCTTCAGAGTTAACATCATCAATAAGAATAGATAACATATAATCTATATAACATACACGTTCGCAAAAATCCCCCTGATTTCTTATCAGTTTGAACAAGATTAATTTGTATCTGATCTAAAATACTTAGAAGTAAATATGTTAAACAGATTCGGTTCGAGAATATAACAGTGATGAGTTATTCACAACATGCCGATTGTAGATGATGTGCTTGTTGGAATAGTCTATTATGATGAAAAAACAAGTTGGAACAATTGGTTCTTAAAGTAACAGTGCTGAACACGTAGGTTGAAGAGCAGTAAAACTAACAGAAGCAAGCCATAAGCTCCAAGGGCGAAGTCGTACTGACGACGGTACAGAGATATGTTGGCATATAAATGTTCACAGAAGATAAAGTGACTACGTCGATGCTACCTTCCCACAACGGACAGGTTAGAAAAGGTAATCTATGAAAATGAAAATTGCATATTGTTCACTAATTTCCATTTCAGGTGGTACAAATAAGGTACAAACAAACCTAAAGCTAACAAACATATCATGTATGACCGGTCTCATACAGTTATCCATAGGCTTATGTGAACACGTACATATGCCACAACAACTACCCCGAAATAGTTTTCATTTCGACATCTAAAGAGAAAGAACATCCATTGTGTGGGAAACGGGCAAGTGATAACAACGAACATACTGAGTTCACAACATGGTATGTCAGGTATACTGAAACTGCTCTCTCAACAACATGTTGAAGTCGTTAAATTCGAAAGCAAGATTTACTACGAATAATTCAAATACCTTATGTCATCGATGAATGCTGTGTTTACAAAACACGCATACAGGACCACAGCGTAGTCATCCACTTAACCTCACCTAGCCATTATAGGAGGCCGACATGGTCCACCCTCCGTTTATTGAGTAACTAACAGCAGCTTCTCGTGACCTGACTAATCTAATAATAACACTAAATTTGAGAGTAGAATAAGCAACTCTTGAATGGACTGACAAGCTTTATCAATTTTGTTTCAGTAGAACAATGATTATTCAGAAATGTAGATTCACTTGTGTGTTATAATGACTGAGCATGCATCAAAATTGTTTTTCAAGGATGAATCACTCCAAGTGACTCAGGAAGAACAGATGACAGTCACTTATCTTCAACAAATGTCAAAAACATAAGTAAATAATAACATAAAGTTAAGTTTTATTCAGCTGCTGTGCATGAAAGTTATCCAAGGCATGTATTTTGTTTTCCTAAAGCCTAAGTAACAAGGCCAGATTCCGTAAGTGTCGATTGTGTAGCGGCCAAATCGCTGCACTACAGATCACAGTTGAAGAATCAGTTGAATGGAACTCACCACTTTACATCAATTTCCTTGACTATGAGGAAGCGTTTGACGCGTGGAGAAGAGAACATTTTAAAACCTTCTACAACACTATGGTGCACTTGGAAAGAACGTCAATATCATATGGAATTCTTAGGACGGACTAGAAAATCGTGCATGTAGAACAGCCCATAGATTCACTACATGTAGAGACCAGTGTCAAGATTGTTTAATCTGCCTTTTCTTTTTCTACTGGTGGTAAACTGGATTATGCAAACTGCAACATCTAAAGGGGAAGCACGGAATACAGTGAAGAGCTTAGATGCAGTCAGATGATTTGAATTTCGCAGACAACCCAGCTCTTCTATCCTGAGCACAGCAAGAAATATAAGTGAAGATGGCCAGTGTGGCAGCAGCCTCTGCATTAGTAGGGCTCAGTATACATACAGGGAAAAGGTGAGCATTCTGGATGATGTAGAGTCTTTCACATACCTTGGCAACATGGTTGCTAAAAAAGTGATCTGATTCAAATGTGAAGATAGGGATTGGAAAGGTAAGAGGGAAATATGGAACGCAAACAAGCTATGAGCCAACATCGAAGTCCAAATTTTCAATACAAACGTCAAGACAGTTCTAGTAAATGGAACTGAAACTTGGAGAACAACTAAAACCGTCATTCAAAATATACGAGCAATATACGAGCTGTTTGTGCAAGATACTTCGGATCCGTTGGCCAGACAACATCAGCAACAATCTTCTGTGGCAGAGAATAAACCAACCAACTTCCAGCCGAGGGAGAAATAAAAAAAACACTGGGGGTAGGTAAGACAAACACGAAAAGCACTAAACTGAAATCCTTAACACCAAAGGAAAATAGGAAGACCTAAGAACACAATGTGTCGGGATTTGGAGACAGACATGAAGAGAATGAACAGCACTTGGGAAGAGCTGGAAGGGAAAGTTCAGAACAGAGTTAGTTGGAGAATGCTGGTTGGCGGCCTATGCTTCACAGTCTGTCACAGGCAAATGAATAAACAAATAAATGTTGCACTTCTATAACGTCATGTATTTCCGATAACCTTTGTCTAATCATTTGTATTTATCAAATAGATTGTATTTTAAACTGTTAGGTTAACATAACTTAATAAACTCAAGCAATTATGAAAGACCCAATGAAAGGAGAGATGTTTCTTTGATAAAAAACTAATTTGAAAAAAAACATGTATTCGCCCCTTTTTTATTATCTGAATGTGTAAGTTTATTTGGCTATACTTTACAATAATTTAAAACATTTAATTTTTTGGATGGGAATTTTAACATTATTGAAAACTTACACATGTTAGCGCTTCACCGATATCACTTAATACAGAATGTCGTACGGAGGACATGAGAATCTTTTGTTCAGTAAGCAGTTGGACGAACAGATGAATAATTAAATCAACGCTTAAATTATCCAGAAGCCGGAAGAATGATTCACAGCTTAAATAGAAAAAGGATAAAGAAATTAATTATGCCAAATTAACAAAACTGGAAATTTTTTAGGGATTGTGACGTGTATAGCCCGTAATATGTGACTTATATGAGCACCCATTCGGAGCACCAACTAGCAAGGGAGTAGTAGACGGCCGTTCTGCCCACTCACGACCCAAGTCAGGGATTGAGCTTATGACCTTTAAGTATAGCAGTGAACGTATAATTGTGATGATCACTAGGTCATCATCTAAAAGTAGGATCTTAACTTCAATCAATTTATGATAAAGCAGGAAGGTAACGATAACATTTCCATCTTGTCTGAGCTCCACCAGTCACAAAATTTCATTAAAACTTAGAGAGTTCTGAATAATAATCCAACCGAGATCAGCAAGTGATTATAACAAAAAACAGACGAAAATTTATCTCGACCACCCTCCCACCGAAGAAAACTAAAACTTAACAACGATGACTAGTTATTGAAAGAGTCCACTGAGAAAAATGCTATAGGTTAATCTCAGCGTTTTAAACATTTATTGAGTGGATAATGTTCGACACTTTCCTCTTCCTTCAGTGCCTTACAATGCATTGTGATTTACGCTAAAAGTTTTATTCCAGACCGTAATTTACACTTTGTGTACATTGTTTGGCATATCGAACTGGGTTACATTGGTATGATTACAGACGATAGTTATGGATAATTCTAGAAAACGGAAATAAAATCTTTAGTGAAAATCATATTCTTATATGCATGCAGTACTCATTCGGGGAGGGAAGAGAAAAATAATCGAAAATAACGAATTCAAAATCCATTGAATCCTGCAGATAGCTACAGACAGACAGTTACAATGTAGAATTTGGTACATGCGTACGTCAGTTCAAGTTGCCGTGACTCAAGTAGCAGATAGAGAATAAATTGTCGAATCAGATCCCAGAATAGGGGAGGTAGTAACAGAGTTAGTACTAACGGAAAGAAATAGAGATCGCAGATAAGATTTAAGAAAATATGATTCAGTAATGAGAAACTTAGAATTTGGAGGAAGACAAGGAGTGGATGCACCTGCGCCATTGCCAACGATTTTGAGCCATATCACCCAAGGTCTCTAACTATTTATTACGATCATCACGCGGACCACAACCAGGTAGTCTGCACCTATTAACATGGCTCAGCCCAACTGTCAATGACTTCACGGACTGGTGCCATGTTTTGGTTTGGCCGCCCATAGCTTTCTTCCAGCCAACTCCTACACACGTATTGCTTAATCGGTGGTTCCAGAAAACACGAGCAATGCTTCGAAGACATCCGTGATAGAATACTAGGAGATTACGAATAACCTTTATCCTTAATGGCCATGTTTCACATCCATAAAGCAAGACGGATCGAACTACTGTGCAGTAGACGCGTCCTATGGTCACTAGTCGGATGTCTCGCCTACGCCACAGATGACGCAAACCAGGAAAAGCTAATTTGTCCTTATGTATCCGAGCCGAGATTTCAGCAGACACCAGACCGTCAGGACTGATGAGGCTGCCAAGATAAGTGAAGCGGTCAACACATTCAACTGCCTCACTCCCCATCACTAACTTCGGCGTTGAATCAAGCCAATCCTGAAGTAACATTTTGCATTTGGGTGAAGAGAATCGCATTCCAAACATCCTTACATTCATGTTTAAAGTAGTCAAAAGATTCTGCATTTTATCAGCATCTTCGCCTAAGAGAACTATATCATCTGCATATTCTAAGTCAGCTAGTTTATCTCCTGGAATGAGGTCAACCCTGGAGAAGTTAGAAGATGAAAATGTCAACTATAAAAGTGTGTCAATGATAAAATTAAATAAAAACTGGGAAAGCGGACAACCTTAACGAACACTACTTGAAGTAATCATTTCCGGCAACAATCCACCATAAGTTCTGACTCGACATGTGGTGTTCGAGTAGAGGGCTTGTATAAGGTTAATGTACTTCACTGGTACACCTTTCGATGACAGACATTGCCACATAACCTTACGATCGATAGAGTCAAATGCCGCCTTAAGTTCTAGGAATACAACTATTGTTGGGCGTCTAAAAGTGTGTCTATGTTCCAGAACCTGCCGAAGTGTGAATATTTGGTCTATACAGCCACGTCCAGGTCTGAAACCACCTTGGTTTTCTCTAGTTTGCTCTCCACGAGCTTTAGTTAGAAGTCAAAGTATTGTGGAAGCTAATATTTTAGACACAATATTCGTTTAGCTGATTCCTCGGTAATTGTCACAAGAGGACTTCTGTCCTTTCTTATAGATTGGGATGATTAGTGTTTGAGACCAGTCAGATGGTATTGCGTCCAGTTCCCAGATTCTAGCCAAGATCCCGGTTAATCTCGTTGCTAAAACTGGACCACCATCTTTAAATATCTTAGAGGTTAATCCATCAGGTCCTGTTGCTATCCCTCGCTTTAGATTCCCTATAACCTTCTCAATATCACTAAGACTTGAGGGACTGATATTAATTTGCCATTCGGATTGCTTGGGAATGGTGGGCAACTGGGATGAGGCCGAGGGCCAGTTGAACTGCTCCATAGTGTTCTGCTCATCAATCCAACCTTCCGGATTGACAATCAATAATGCTCCCATTTTTATCTGAGATAATTTCACTCACAGTCAGATTTCTGATACCCGTTTCCCTGATACGTCTGAACAGTTGCCTACTGTTACTCATTGCCGCTGGCTTTTCCATCTCTTTAGCTTTCGCCACCCACCACTGCTCACGATCATTGCGCAAGCTTTTAACTAGCTTGTATTTAGGTTGCCTTTGCTCCTCATTGTATTCAGAACCAGGCGGAATGTGTTGCCGAGCATCTATCAGTTTACTAGATGCAGTCGAAATCCACTGAGTTTTCTTAACTTTTTTATTAAGTTTATTAGTAGACATTACAGATGTTTCAACAGGTATTCGGATATCATTCCAAGCTGACTCGGGATAGGTATCGCTTACACCGTTGACTAATTGGTTTCAAAGTTGTTCCTGAAATATATTCTTGACTTTTTCATCATTAAGTTGGACTCTAATGGGGATTTTTGCCGTAGGTCTTTTACGTCCAGTGAGACGCAGACTAATACGCGCTCGTACTAAAGCATCGTCTGAGTCTAAACAGCTGCTCCAAAATGAGCGACAGTCTTCTATCGAGCCTCTCCAACGGTGGCTGATAGCAATGTGGTCAATTTGAGTATAACGTTGAGTTGACTGTGGGGGCCGCCATGTCAACTGACGTCTTTCCTTATGTTTCAAGTTAGTGCTTGCGAGAAATAGACGATTATCTGAGCACAGTTGTAATAAACGGTCGCCATTATCTGTTCGTTGGGCCTCGACACCATAGGATCCACCTAGGTGCCTTTCGGTTTCGTCTAATCGACCTACTTGGGCATTAAAGTCACCAGCCATAATCACTACATCAGTATGCTTAGCTTTACGAAGGAGGTCTGAAAGCTTTCTGTAAAATTCATCTTTTACTTCATCTGAGCTGCAATCAGTAAAGGCATAGGCAGAGACAACAAAGAGGCAACGGCGTGTGTCTCTATCCTTATGAGTTCTTACCGTCCCGTTTAGACGGACAGCGCATAAACGACTGTCTATGGATATCCAGTCAAGGAGAGCCCGTTCAGATTTTGAACTTAGTGCTATACCTACACCAGCAAGGCCACAAGTGGTAGCAGTGGAGTCTATGGAAACACGAAGGATGAACCGGGCCGGTTCTTTATCTTCACAAGGTGAGGTCAAGCGAATGATTGTACTTGGATCCTGAATACGCGTTTCGGAGAAGCAGCAGACAACGACGGAACGAAAATCTAGCGTCATAGCTAGAGAGGCTTGTTGTCCTATTTGGCATGAGGTTCAAACATTAAAAGCTGCGATATGTAGTTTAGTGCGAGGTTTCAGGATAGATGTATGAGGGCGGTTCCCACTTCCTGGCTGTCCACACCATGGAAGGATATTACTTCTTGAGGTACCTGAAAAGTAAACTGGGTTAGTATTAGTCATAATGACCTGGAAGCGCGATCGCAGAGCTTAAGGGGCTACTGCCTGAGGTCAATCACGTACGACTTTGTTATAGGATGTTTTCGAATTGTTAGCTCCGTTATTTAGAAGGCCATACTGCTGGAGACCCCTTCCTTTCTTTGTGAGAAGGCAGCATCGCTGCAGATGCTGGTTATCTGAGGGAAACACCTTACTGTTGTCACACCCCGCTGCAGCCAGCAGTACGACTTCGCCCTCAGATCTTAGGTTGCTGCCTTTAGTCTTATCGCTTTTCAACAGACCTGTTTGGCATGGTAGGACCTAGAGGAACAAGCGTTCCAGCCAATATAGCTCGGTTGGGTCATCACGATAGGCAAGCCCGACCACCACGTCAAGGTAGCAGCTACGGTCGGGGCAGATAGTTACGGTCGTATTTGAGCGATTATTACAACATGCCATGTATTTTAATATATAAACCAGGTACAAATTGGTGAACTTGACTTCGAATCACGCTATAAATGTCATGGCCAAAGACACCATTATATTATCAAAATCTAAGTAGGTGGAGCGAAGTTACAATTGGTAAGAATTCATTCGTGAACTTATAAAATGCTTTTAATATATGCCATCAAGCAAGAAACTCCAGTATAATGATTGCAAATGATTACACAAAATCCTACTCTCAAAGAAAAAAGTAAACACGATAAGTAATAGTTTTTGCTAATGTTCACGTGGATAAAAAGACATCTTATGAGTGCTCAGTTCATGGCAAGCTGTTTCTCTAATAAAGGAAACAAAGCTGAAAAGTTGAGTACCACAATGAATAGTATACAATCGTAACCGGAATAGATATCAATCAGGCCACGACCGTGCTGCTACCTTGACGTGCTGGTCGGGCTTGCCTATCGTGATAATTCAATCGGGCTTGTAGAGGCCATTGTTACCCCTAACACTGATGTTTGTACTGTATAATTCTTTATTGATATTTATACTATAAAGTTTGATCGCAGTGTAAAAAATTGTTATTGTTGTTGGCGCGTCGTACTATTGGTGACGCTGGATTTTCTTGGTTCAAATATATATCTGTCGCATCTTCGTTTCTGACTTCTTGATCATACGCGTAATTGATGGTTGTGCGTGTATAAGTCTGGTTACTTACGAAGACGAAAATACGGGATATATAGTTGTTGGTTCCAACGAAGTTACAAATCCAGCAGTATAAAATAAGTCAGTCTCATATTCTGAAGGTACCAACAGGTTACCCTGGCTGAAACAATCGTTCCTCTAGGTCCTACCATGCCAAGCAGGTCAGGTGAAGAGCGGTGAGACCAAAAGTAGAAAATATAAGGTCCGAGGACGAAGCCGTACTGCCGGCTGTAAACAGGTGTGACAGCAGTAAGGTGTTTTCCTCGGACAACCAGTAACTGCAGCGATGCTGCCTTCCCACAAAGGAAGGGCGGGGTTAGAAAAGACCGACCCTAAAAATGCACACCACACCTTACTCCACGGATTTCCGTCTCCGGCAGTAAGCCCTCAACAAGTACGGAGTTACGACAACGAAAACCTATCTTAAAAAAACCGTGTGTGACCGGTCTCAAGCAGTTGTTCCTTGGGCACTGCAGTCAGGCTCACAGGTTTTTCAGACCAACCCTAACACATTTTGCTTTTCAGGTACATCAAGAAGAACCCCTCCACACCGTGGGCAACTGGGAAGAGATAACCGCCCTCATACAGCTAACAACACGCAAGATCACTGCCATTTTAATCAAACTCCTTCTTCTATTCCTAATGTTTATTCTGCCCCCACCTTCAAGCCTAAATCCTTATCTTCAACTTCCTCCTGTCATTAGTGCTAACGATTCCAGCCCACGAAATAACGTCCCGAGCATACTAAGACCACGCTCCAAACTTCACATTGGTGCATTCAATGTACGAAGCCTGTGTCAAATAGGGCAACAAGCCTCCCTAGCTAGGACATTAGAATCCCGCGCCATTGATGTATGTTGCGTCTCCGAAACACGCATACAGAATCCTAGCGTGGTCATTCACTTGATCTCACCTAGTCAGAATGAGCAACCTTCGCGATACACTCTTCGTTTATCTGGCGATTCAACAGCAACTTCTCGTGGGCTCGCCGGTGTAGGTATTGCGTTAAGTATGAAAGCAGAACAGGCGCTTCTTGAATGGATTCCTGTCGACAGTCGCCTATGTGCCGTCCGACTAAATGGTTCAGTAAGAACTCGGAAAGATAGAGACACACGCCGTTGTCTTTTCGTTGTTTCTGCCTACGCTCCCGCCGACTGCAGCCTGGATGAAGTGAGAGCACGCGTTTGCTTGCGTCTTACCGGGCGAACAAAAACTACCACAGAAAAACCTTTTAGAATTCAGTTTATTAATGAAACAGCCAAGATTAAATTCCAGGAACAATTGAGGAATCACTTAGGCAATTATGAAGATGCGTCCCAAATAGATACTGCTTGGCATGATGTTCAAGCAGCTGTGACATCTACAATGATATCTATCAAGGACTTAAATCAACAAGTCAAGGAAAATCAATGGATCTCAATGGCTTCTGTTGATTTAATAGACTCCCGAAGACTTATCCCATCAGGCTCCGAACACGATTATGAGCGACGAGTAATCAGGCATAAACTGACGAAAAGTCTGCGAAACGACTGTGAGCAGTGGTGGGTAACGAAAGCAAAGGAAATGGAAAAGGCAGCGGCGATAGGTAACACTAGACAACTTTTCAAGTTGATAAAAGAAACTGGGGTTAAAAAATCCAGCGTTAGTGAGACGATTTCCGAAAAAGATGGAACGCTTATCAGCTCTCAGTCTAGACGTCTAGAACGATGGGCTGAACACTTCAAGGAACAGATTAGTTGGCCTTCAGCTACTCTAAAACTTCCCACTATTTCGAGACAGCCAGAATGGAGAGTCGACTTAGGTCCCCCGACTCTTGTCAAAGTCGAAAAAGCTATAGCCAATCTAAGGCAAGGCAAAGAGGCGGGTCCAGACGGATTATCCCCAGAGGTGTTTAAGGATGGTGGTCCCACATTGGCGATCAAGTTGATTGATATTTTTACTAAGGTTTGGGAACTTGTGATATGCCGAGCACATAATGAAGATTTGGCTATCTTTGGGAACTGATTTATAACATTTTTTCATTTATTATAATGGTGGACAGTGTTAACATTTTATTTCTATGACTGCTACGTTTCCCTTGCCCGGTTCTCTTGTTTCGCATATTTTGCTCTTGGTATATTGTTTACTATTATGAACTACATCTACTTTATTGTGTACAAATTCTCCCCATTCACTACCACTATTTCTTTTGTTCTGTACATATGTTAAATTCTTGATTGGTTCACAGGGTGGTCTGATTTTATGTATATATAAAGGCATAATTAAAATATAATACGACCTTGGACCTTGATCTGGTTCTCGCTCTAACAGTCTTCCTGTTCTCAATTCTGGTTGTCTTATTGTCGGCCTAGGGAGGTGAATGGGCTTAGGTCAATCGCATATTCCTAACTAGGCACACATCGTATTGGTGTACGCATCAACCAACCAACTTCAACTTCATCACCCTCCTCCTTCTTTTCATCACGTCATAACAACTTGACATAATCCCGCTTGGCTGGTGTCGATCGTTAGTCGTCCCAGTATATAAGAAAGGGTCAAAATCGTCCGGCAATAATCATAGAGGAATTAGTTTAACTAGCATAGTGTCTAGAATACTAGCTTCTATAATTATCAGACGCTTAACTGCAACTCGTGATCTACAAATACGAGAAAATCAGGCTGGTTTCAGACCTGATCGCGGTTGTGTAGACCAGATATTCACCATTCGTCAGGTTTTAGGACACAGACATACTTTTCGGAGCCCGACAATGGTAGTTTTTCTCGACTTGAAAGCGGCATTTGACCTTGTAGACCGTGAAGTTCTATGGCAGTGTCTTTCATTGAAAGGCGTAACCCCAGAAGTGCATAAATCTTGTTAACGCTCTTTACTCAAACACTATTTAGTCGTGTCAGAGCATATGGCGAACTGTCATCTGAACTCGTAACCTCAAGTGGTGTCCGTCAAGGCTGTCCACTTTCCCATTTTTATTTAATTTCATAGTTGACATACTGTTGGAAATTACACTTTCATCGTCTGACTTTTCAGGAATTGATCTCCTACCAGGAGATCCACTTATTGACTTAGAATATGCTGACGACACAGTCCTGTTTGGCGAAGACGCTGATACGATGCAGAAGCTCTTAACAGCAATAAGCTCCAATGCAAGCATTTTCGGAATGCGTTTCTCCCCCTCTAAATGCAAACTATTGCTCCAGGACTGGTTTTCGTCAACACCTGAACTAAAGATAGGGAATGAAGTAGTTGAGCACGTCGACCACTTCACTTATCTTGGAAGTCTGATTAGCCCTAATGGGTTAGTCTCTGACGAAATCTCAGTACGAATTCAAAAAGCTCGTTTGGCTTTTGCCAACTTACGTTACCTATGGCGTAGACGAGATATTTGTCTCTCAACGAAAGAGAGAGTGTACTGCGCAACAGTTCGCTCTGTCTTACTGTATGGGTGTGAGACGTGGCCATTAAGGGTAGATGACACTCGAAGGTTATTAGTTTTTGACCATCGATGTCTTCGAAACATCGCTCGCGTTGGCTGGGCTCACCGAGTAAGTAATAACGAGGTTAGACGACGGGTGTTGGGCAAAGGTGGCAAATCAGTCGATGAGGTTGTGAATCTTCATCAATTGAGGTGGTTGGGATATGTGTTGCGTATGCCCAACCACCGTCTTCCTCGACGCGCAATGCTGGCTGATATAGGAATAGGATGGAAGAGAGTTACAGGCGGCCAAACTAAAACATGGCATCAGTCCATGAAGTCACTGACTGCCGGTTTAAGTCGTGTCGGTAGCTGCAGACTACCTGGATGAGGTCCTCGCGATTGCCGTAACCAGTGGCTAAAAACACTGAGTGACATGGCCCAGAATCGGTCACAAGGGCGCAGATGTATTCACTCATTGTCCTCCTTTATATCATGAGCTTCAAATTATTCCATTACTTTCTTTTAACGCCTCCTGAACCATATTCTATATGTTCACATTCCTTGTTACTATTATTATTTTATTTTATAGAAGTGATTTCTACTAGTGGTGGTGGTGTTAATCTTGCGGTGCCATGGTGGTATGGCAACTTGAACCGATGCACACATGTGCCGGGTTCTATGTTGATTGTACGTTACGTCAATCAGGCTATATAAGTATTTCTTACGAAAGGTTAGGAAATCCCATATCAAGGGTTTACTTCGGTTGACTTGTGTCAAACATAGGTCGATGTACTTAGCTTTAAGTCATACATTGTTGAGTAACGGTGGGCGGTATTACTCCGTTCTCTTCATCAATATCAGCTGAGTAGAGGATTCGAACGTACGAACTGCCAACTGAAAGCAAACGACCTAACCATTAAGCCATGAATTTATATAACCTAGGATAATAACACATGAAAGACAAATCAAACCAATGTTTACAGTTTGAAACAACTCGAAAATCGTGAATTTTCGTAACGGTAACCTATAAATAAAGTAGAAATGCTTCATTTTTTAAATCATGCAAATAACAACAGCAAAACTAAAGGAGTGATGTCCAATCAATCCAGTGTGTTTTAATGACGCATGATGGTATGTTAATATTGACATGATAACAAAAACCAATGACTGCAAACATTCACAATGGTTCAAACGTAATCACTTTTACTCGCCTCTTAAATTCTGAGTTTACACGCTACTTTGTTCCACAAATCATAATTCCGAAATGTAACTTTTTTTCTGTTAGCAATGAAATTACCACCACTTCTAATACTTTGGTATTCAATTTGTTTCATCTATATGGTTCGGCGACAAATATATATATATATATATATATATATATGTATATATATATATATATAATAGATTCTCACCGATTAAGAAAACTAGAAGTTCAACTTGCATCATAATATTGGTTTGTGCGAATAGGAGTAAACTATAAAACCATAGCTAACTTGGATCGATAAGTGAGCAGAAATATTCGCTATCGATTTTAACTACAAGTATTATTAAATCATAATAAAAGTGCAAGTAGTGCACACAGACGAATAGGAATAACTAACCAACCAACCGTTTTAACTAAGAGGAACAGTGTGAAAAAATGTAAAGACAAGGTTAAAAGAAGTATTTCTTGCTCATATTAATGTTATGCAGAGAATAGATTAGTGAATAACTCAGTCTGGGCCGTGTATTAACTTCCAAAAAGATGTTAATCATGTGTGGTAAAATATAGTGGCGCTTTATATATATATATATATATATATATATATATATATATTTATATATATATATATAATGTTTACGTATATTTATAGCAGAAAAGTCAATAAGTTAGACATGAGAAACGTAGAACATAGAAGTATACTGGTTTTAAAGTCAGTGTTTAATAACTGAAGTCGACGCATAATACGACAATTTATCACCTCCAATGGACTAAATTGCTAACAAGAGTTATGCGGTTGAGTAAATTAGGTTGCGAGAATGTACGAACTACGACCGAACTTCAGTTTTCAGGTACTTGTGAACGATTGGTTTTATAAAAAATATCAGTACTAAAGTAATACAAGATGCCACCTAGTTACATAAAAAATCAATGAAGACTCCATAATAGCTCATGTAAAATGTATTAGATTAAACGAAGTAACGCTGAGAAGACAAATAGTGAGAAAATAACTCATCTGAAACTCTAATAAGTAATGTGGTTCACAATTTAGAGCAATTTAGTAATCTATGCAGAGAGGAAGGTGACTCAGTGATTACAAAGTTTGGCTATGTGAGGGTTGGTGGAACAACTAAAAATTGGAGTGGATGGAGAGGGACTCAAACCTGCAACTGACTCAAAGTGGAAAGACATAACCACTAAATTACTACTAATATCAGTAGAGATATGATAAGAAATATAGACCTACAAAGATTATAAGGCTTCTATTTTACCACCTTGAAAAAAAACACCTACAATGTATAAAGCACTCAGGGAATGTACTGATTAAACTGTTTAAAAATAAAGCAATAAGTCCAAGAATTGCGTCATGGTGAAATGTATTTAAGTTATATCCATCCAACGATACATAAATTAACTTTCGGGCAACCAACTAACTAACTATCTATCTATCTATCTATCTACCTATCTGACTGGCGGTCTACCTATATACATACATATACCTTACCGAACTACTCTTGATAGATATGTGGACACGGATTCCACTACAAATGAATGATTTCTTTATAATAGTCTAGCAACAGTTAAATTTCTCACCTTACATGTATGCGGTCTATGTGACAACATGCAATCTGTCTGGGTACAAATTTCGATCTACCAATATCCGCAATATCTTACACCCGTAAATATTATTTTAGTCCTAATCAGCTTGATTTCACTGTTCATTCACTGGAATTGTGATATTGACAGATGAAATTTACCTTGTAGAAATTGTAACCTGTGTTACAGTAAATCACTTTCCAATTCTACCTGACACTTTTATTAACTCCTCATATACCTATTAAAAATGCGTACATTGAATTTACATTAAGAAAATTATATCGGTGTATCAGAGTGTACAACTATTGAAACGAACTAATATTAATAACTATAAAAGAAAATGAAGGTAATCAGCAATCAATAAATAAATAAAGGGAATAATTTAAAAAAGGTTAATGCTTCTTATTGATATTGTCAAAAAAAATGTCTGTTCTCTTTGTTGCTATATGTGAATGCAGAGCAGATTGCTCTCTTCGTATTAAAGTTGATTATGAAGTTGATTAAAGTTGGATTATGAATGAAAAGTAGACGAATGTTTCATCCTACTTAGGGCTTGTTGAACGGATATACGTGCCACATCTTAGTGATGATGCTCTCGCCGGGATTTAAATTCGGTCTTTTTATGTTGAATGCTATCACGTTGTCTACTGAGTTATTGACAACCACAATTGTATAACAGACACGCATATGTAATCCAAAAGATATTTGTATATGTTCATCGAAGTTCTTAACGACTGTAAATCATCAGCTAACAAGTCCCAAATAAGATGAAACGCGAGTCATGCTTTCCATTTACCAAGTATAATGCAACATGAAGTCGTACTTTAAAATAAAAGTTCAGGTTATGCCTTACCTTGAAGAGGCATTAGTATCATCTGGACGCTGAAGTAGAATAGGAGCGGCACATAACTAGAGGTTATTAAAAAAGACAGGAAACAACATGAATGTATTTACTTTACCTACAAAAGACAGCCGAGAAAGATTTTTCTATTTAAGATGGGTTCATTTCACTGTAAAGAATAATGCAATACAAAACTACAAGTCGATTGAAATCAGCTTCTAATTTCAGTCACATCACAACGTCTAGGGCTACTAAATAGCACAACCTGCAAAAGCTATAACGAACGAATCGCGATGGATTACGAGATTACCAAGTCCCATAGTACGTAAGTCCCACAATACGCAATGTGGACATTGATAAGATATTCTGTTGTCTTTGGGTTGATGGATTTCTGATCTATGAATTCTGGCTAATCAACGGACACGCGACTGAATTTCTAACAATTACAAGGTATATTGTTAGTATGCCCAGATATACTCAGCTCCGAACCAGAAGGCGGAAAACTCTTGGATCAGTCAAAAGTTCAATAACGAGGTTTATTCTGCATCAATATTTCATAAAATCGTTTATACTTATACACGGAGAACCATGCCACACAGTAAACCAATTAGGATAATATTAACACAAAACAAAGGCATAAATGACAGAAAACAAGAGTATTAAGTACACAATTAATTAACAATAGATCATGAATAGAAATTGATATAATAAACAGTTAATGGGTCAAACGGGAGGAGGTTAGGTGAAGGGTAACGTGACAATAACAGGAACAAAAGGAGTACATAGTCAATATATATATATATATATATACAAATTCAACCATGAGTTTTTGATCGCCCGTTATTGCAATTTTTTAAGACAATTACTCAATACGGTGATACTAATTAACTTATCTTCATACTGGATGGATGCCACTATAGCCATTAAGAGTAAATGATATTCATACGTTAGACACAATTTTAAATGAATAATTAAAGAGTGTTCAACAATTCATGAGCAGTCCCGATATCAAAAAGCAATGACTGTTGGTCTTCGAAAAGTGTAGCACTTTTCCAGCATTCAGTAGAGAGTGAATATATAATCAGTATAACCATGACGAAAAATCCCTCTGCTTCACATTAAGAACGGAAGGGGCTGTAGATAAGATAGGGATGAAAGGTGACTGTGTCAATAATAAGATACAGATAGCAATAAGAATATAAAGGTTTTCACTGGTTAGCGTTTTTTTAGCAAGGTTGTTGTTTTACGGGATGGGGTTGCTAACCCCATGCCCAACCCTCCTCCTTTATCCCGGCTTGGGACCGGCAGCAACCCTAGAGGGCTCCAGGCGGAGCATTAAGAATATACTATCGATGAAGGAATACTGCGACTAAAGATTTAAAGGAAGATAAAGAGTAGGTTCGTCCATCATACTGTGATTTTGGGCCATCATTCAGCTTATCTAAAAAATGATTGTTATCCTGCGTACTCTAACCAGGTAGTCTGCACCAACTGACACAACTTAGACCAATAGTCAATAACTTCATAGATTGATGCTGTTTCAGTTGGGTAGTGTCATTAAAGTAAATCTATTATGAAATAATTATAAAGAGTTTTCAGCAATTTTTTCTACAAGTTTGTTATGTTACAACAAACTAAGCGAAAACAACTTACATCAACAGACACATTTGGTACTGTTCGATCAGGAAAAGGAATTTCAAACAGGAAATAACCTAAATACCTAAATATATGAAGAAACAACCAATTAGGGAGGCACTCTATCTGCATTCAAAACTACAGACTGCAGGATTAAACGAAGATAAATTATTCGCTGGCGAAAATTTATCGACTAAACTCAACATCGTCATATAAAATTATTATTAAAAGTTGATAGACGTTAAGGTGCATCATAACATCAGTCATGCTGAATACACTACGAAATTACTCTTTACGAAGTTCAGTAACGATGCGCAGTAATGTGTATCTGGTTACAAACCCTAATATAAATATGAGGTGTATCAATACTTCCCAGTCAGTAAAGCTCCAATGGAGTGACATGTTGAACTAGGAATGTACGAATGATTGATATCTGCATATCGTAATATGTGTGAATGACATCACAATCAATATATAGAATGGTCAGAAATATTATTCATATCTGAAGGTCCTCGCTCAAACCTAAGAAAAAAACTAGCTCATCAAATTAAAAAAATTCTTCCCTTTCATGTCACATGTTCAAACAATAATTGGACAATACTAATATTGGATAATACTGATAATACTAATAATTGTTCAGACTCGTGTGCATACAGTTGTCAACATTCCAGGATCACTTAATCCACAAATGCTTTATTCATTCAAGGTGCTCGATTCTACTACTAGCCACACAGAACTTTACTAGAAACTTATACAATATACTAATATCAAAATAATCCGGAAAAATGCGATCCGTTTAAGAGAAAACCAAATACGTAGTTATCAGGACTCTGAAGCTTAGTGATTGTCTGGATGGCGTTGGAAAGTGAATGGTACTGAGTTTCAGTCTATGTAAACAAACACTGGAAAGCAGAAACATTCACCAAACGAGTAATAAGTAGGAAGGAACGTGCGTTCTAGATTCTAGAGGTTATTAGTAACTATAACTCCACCTCCTCCTGCATTTTTCCCTAGTATGTCCATGATAAATCAACAGGAAGATTCAAATATATTGGTACGGAACGGACTAAGTTCGAGACCCGGTGTGAACATCAACACTGGGATGTAGGTATATCCAGCCGACGAGTCCCACATGGGATGAAACGCACATCCTAGATTCCGCTTGCCAATTACAACCTAACTCAAGCAATTATAACTACTGTTTAAAATTATATATTTTGTCCTATGATTATCTGTCGTTTAATCGGAAATTCATTTCAACGTCATTTACTAATATCTGCGGAACTATCATCGTCGTTCTTTTGCAGTGAGCTGAAGAGAACTCTTCTAAATAGAACAAATTCATTGTTCGCTATAAATCTTACTGAACTGAAGTTATCTGTTGTTTTTAATGTTCAATAAGTATGTTAAATCTAGCATTTTCGGGCCTTTTTCGCACATTTAATGTGTGGTTGTTGCATATCTGAGCAAAATAATAACTTAGGATTACACTTCAGGCGTCTGAAGTTGTTCTGACTGATATGAACATGTTGCTGTAGCGCAACCCAACATACTGAATGAAAAACATAAATGTATCGTAATGAAGGACATGGTTCGATATGCAACACTAAGTAACTGGATAAACAGAAAACAAATTTGGTTGTCATAATAACATGATACATATTAGATTCTGGTAAAAGATACAGATGGGAATTCTTACCGCTCAAGAGGAATATTATCTGATTTATTTGATAATAGACATCGACTGTACACAAATCCCAAAAAGTTAGAAAATGGCAATGTAAATGACCAACGAGAAAGTATACACAGAGTTTTTGTCACACCAATAATACGATCACCGACACGTGATGCTAAAAAATGGCGTTGTCGTTTAGCAATCGCATCCTCATTTGCATCAGGTTGACGATTTGCTGCAGCACCTACACGAGACTTGGGGCTTACCAACTCTGGATCAACACCCAAACAGTAGCATTTATGTAGATCAAGTTCTTCCACATAAGGTTCATAGAATGTTAGTGCAACACCATAAAGCTAATGTACACACATAAAGAAATGCAATTATAAGATTCATAACATAGTATTGAATTGATGAGGTTAGATAGTGTAAAGCAAATGAGCTGTTGAAGGTTAAAGACCAGAGGTCAAACGGTTGTCTCAAGATGAAATGGTATGTGACAAATTGAAGAGGAAACAGACTACTGGAGAATGTAATTTTTGCTATTATAGAGGTAACAGACAGACAGAGAGTTACAACGTAGAACTTGGTACATGCGTACGTCAGTTCAAGTTGCCATGCCTCAATTAGTAGATAAAGATTAAATTGTCGAATCAGATTCCAGAATAGGGGAGGTAGTAACAGAGTTAGTATTAATGGAAGGGAATAGAGATCGGAGATAGGATTTAAGAAGATATGATTAAGCAAAGAGAAAATTATGATAAGTCCAGAAACTTAGAATTTGGAGGATGATAAAGAGTGGATGCACCTGTGATTAGTGTTTGAGACCAGTCAGATGGTATTGCGTCCAGTTCCCAGATTCTAGCCAAGATCCCGGTTAATCTCGTTGCTAAAACTGGACCACCATCTTTAAATATCTTAGAGGTTAATCCATCAGGTCCTGTTGCTATCCCTCGCTTTAGATTCCCTATAACCTTCTCAATATCACTAAGACTTGAGGGACTGATATTAATTTGCCATTCGGATTGCTTGGGAATGGTGGGCAACTGGGATGAGGCCGAGGGCCAGTTGAACTGCTCCATAGTGTTCTGCTCATCAATCCAACCTTCCGGATTGACAATCAATAATGCTCCCATTTTTATCTGAGATAATTTCACTCACAGTCAGATTTCTGATACCCGTTTCCCTGATACGTCTGAACAGTTGCCTACTGTTACTCATTGCCGCTGGCTTTTCCATCTCTTTAGCTTTCGCCACCCACCACTGCTCACGATCATTGCGCAAGCTTTTAACTAGCTTGTATTTAGGTTGCCTTTGCTCCTCATTGTATTCAGAACCAGGCGGAATGTGTTGCCGAGCATCTATCAGTTTACTAGATGCAGTCGAAATCCACTGAGTTTTCTTAACTTTTTTATTAAGTTTATTAGTAGATATTACTGCTGTTTCAACAGGTATTCGGATATCATTCCAAGCTGACTCGGGATAGGTATCGCTTACACCGTTGACTAATTGGTTTCAAAGTTGTTCCTGAAATATATTCTTAACTTTTTCATCATTAAGTTGGACTCTAATGGGGATTTTTGCCGTAGGTCTTTTACGTCCAGTGAGACGCAGACTAATACGCACTCGTACTAAAGCGTAGTCTGAGTCAAAACATGTGCTCCAAAATGAGTGGCAGTCTTCTATCGAGCCTCTCCAACGGTGGCTGATGGCATGGTGATCTATTTGTGTTGGGGATGTCAGATCCCTAGAATTCTCTTGGCAAACCTGTTATTTTTGTGATTTATTTGTGTAAACTTAAATTCCTCGTTTTCGCGCCAAAAAGTTCCTTTTTCACTTTCAGTTTGTGTTTGCCACTTAGTGAGACGTTAAATCTTATTGGTTCGTTGTTTATTTTAGTGCACTATTTGTGACATTTCCTTGATCGCTCTCTTTTTTGTTTATGTACGCATGAGATGTGTAGTGGTTATCCGTTTTTCAGGCTGCCTATGGAATTAAACGCTTCTTACTGACGTTGGACTTCTTCCTCTAGTTAGCTGGACTGGGGCTCTGTGAAATAGTTTAGCTTACCTGTTGTTATGTTGTTAGTCATACGTTCGCTAGCAGGTATCGAGGTGTTTGCCTTAATTTGCGAAGTCCTAGATGTTTGAGTCGCGATCGCAGAACCTAAGGGGCAACTGCTTAAGAAGACAGAATCGCTGCAGATGCTGTTTATCCGAGGGAAACACCTTACTAATTTCACACCCCGCTGCAGTCAGCAGTACGACTTCGTCCTCAGATATTAGGTTGCTGCTATTAGTCTTATCGCTCTCCAGCAGACCTGCATGGCATGGTAGGACCTAAAGGAACATACGTCCCAACCAATATGACTCTTTTGGGTCATCACGATAGGCAAGCCCGACCACCACGTCATGGTAGCAGCTACGGTCGGGTCGAGATAACAACTTAACGTTGTTATCTAGAACCAAATACACAAAAGTATAAATACCTACTAATTTATGTAGATGATAATTCGGCTTTTGTGATTAAACCAACCTACTCTTTTCAGTATTAAGTGATATTAGAAGTGTTCTCCAGCTCTCTAACATACATACTATATACCACCCCCACCGTATGCCTGACCATCGCCTGCCTCGACGAGCAATGCTATCTGGTGTAAGAGTAGGCTGGAAGAAAGCTAGGGGCGACCAAACCAAAACATGGCACCAGTCCGTGAAGTCATTGACAGTTGGGCTGAGCCATGTTAATAGGTGCAGACTACCTGGTTGTGGTCCGCGTGATGATCGTAATAAATAGTTAGAGACCTTGGGTGATATGGCTCAAAATCGTTGGCAATGGCGCAGGTGCATCCACTCCTTGTCTTCCTCCAAATTCTAAGTTTCTGAACTTATCAAAATTTTCTCATTACTGAATCATATTTTCTTAAATCTTATCTGCGATCTCTATTTCTTTCCGTTAATACTAACTCTGTTACTACCTCCCCTATTCTGGAATTTGATCGCTATCAGTTTATTGGTGCATGGCAACTTGAATTTATGTATGCATGTACCAAGTTCTAAGTCGTAACTGACTAACTGACTGACTACCCGCGAAGACCAAAAAACATTTGTGAATCAAACACGCAGATCATGATACAAACTTGGTCACTACAGAGATGTATTCTTTATTACATGGCATCAAAACTAGTCAATAGCAACAAAAATCTTTTTAGAACTGACGAGCTGTTTTCTATATACCAGTATTTATCTATGTATGAGAAGAATGGAATATGCTCATGTGTTCATCGATCTAAGTTTCCATACCTCAACAAGTACAGTAAGATTAACACCAAATCCGTAAAGTAGAAGTTACATCAATGATACCTCAATAATAAAAGTGGACATATGGTTTATGGTTCAGAGAATAGGAATTGGTGCGTGGACAGAAAGCTGGGAAATAATTTGGAGTTAGCGACCTAAGGGAGGAATAGGAGTGGACACACCTGTGCCACTGTGACCGATTCTGAGCCATGTCACACAAAGTTCTCAACCACTGGTTACGGCAACTGCGCGGACCCCAACCAAATAGTCTGCAGCTACCGACACGACTTAAACCGGAAGTCAGTGTTATGTCGGACCACTAAAGAAGAGTGAAAGAACTTCAAGGACTGTATTTTAGAGGACTAATTCATTTACTCTGGTCGTGTGTAATGTAAACATTACATTTTTATTATTGTTATGCTGCTCTTACTCTGTCCTCCCGTTTAGTATATTTGCTGTTATTGTATTGTCTCTTATTATGGACTACAGTTAATTAGTTGTGTACGAGTTACCCCTATTCACAGTTACAATCTCTTCTGTTTTGTATTAATGTAAAATCCCTAGTTGGTTTGCCGTTTGGTCTGAATTTGTGTATATATATAGGCATGATTAAAATACGATATGACCGGGAATTGGACTGGATTGATTGTGTCTGGTTGGCTCGTAGCTGCTGTCTTCTCTATTCCGGCTTTGAGGATTGATAGTCGTGGGGCTGACGTGTCCATATTCTGATTGGCAGTTATCAAGGTCACTGTGTATTATTCCGCAATACATAACAGTCAGTGACTTTATGGACTGATGTCATGTTTTGGTTTGGTCGACCCTAGCTTTTTTCCAGCCTACTCCTATATCAGCTAACGTCGCGCATCGAGACAGACGGTGGTTGGGCATACGCAACACATATCCCAACCACCTCAGTTGATGAAGATTCACAACCTCATCGACTGATTTGCCACCTTTGCCCAACACCCGTCGTCTAACCTCGTTACTACTTACTCGGTGAGCCCAGCCAACGCGAGCGATGTTTCGAAGACATCGATGGTCAAAAACTAATAACCTTCGAGTGTCATCTACCCTTAATGGCCACGTCTCACACCTATACAGTAAGACAGAGCGAATCGTTACGCAGTACACTCTTCCCTTCGTTGAGAGACAAATATCTCGTCTATGCCAAAGGTGACGTAAGTTGGCAAAAGCCAAACGAGCTTTTTGAATTCGTACTGAGATTTCGTCAGAGACTAACCCATTAGGGCTAATCAGACTTCCAAGATAAGTGAAGTGGTCGACGTGCTCAACTACTTCATTCCCTATCTTTAGTTCAGGTGTTGACGAAAACCAGTCCTGGAGCAATAGTTTGCATTTAGAGGGGGAGAAACGCATTCCGAAAATGCTTGCATTGGAGCTTATTGCTGTTAAGAGCTTCTGCATCGTATCAGCGTCTTCGCCAAACAGGACTGTGTCGTCAGCATATTCTAAGTCAATAAGTGGATCTCCTGGTAGGAGATCAATTCCTGAAAAGTCAGACGATGAAAGTGTAATTTCCAACAGTATGTCAACTATGAAATTAAATAAAAATGGGAAAGTGGACAGCCTTGACGGACACCACTTGAGGTTACGAGTTCAGATGACAGTTCGCCATATGCTCTGACACGACTAAATAGTGTTTGAGTAAAGAGCCTTAACAAGATTTATGCACTTCTGGGGTTACGCCTTTCAATGAAAGACACTGCCATAGAACTTCACGGTCTACAAGGTCAAATGCCGCTTTCAAGTCGAGAAAAACTACCATTGTCGGGCTCCGAAAAGTATGTCTGTGTCCTAAAACCTGACGAATGGTGAATATCTGGTCTACACAACCGCGATCAGGTCTGAAACCAGCCTGATTTTCTCGTATTTGTAGATCACGTGTTGCAGTTAAGCGTCTGATAATTATAGAAGCTAGTATTCTAGACACTATGCTAGTTAAACTAATTCCTCTATGATTATTGCCGGACGATTTTGACCCTTTCTTATATACTGGGACGACTAACGATCGACACCAGCCAAGCGGGATTATGTCAAGTACCCAAACCTTAGTAAAAATATCAATCAACTTGATCGCCAATGTGGGGCCACCATCCTTAAAGACATAAGGTTTGCAAATTGAATGCTCCAATCCACAGTTTCGAGCGTAGTCTCACTCGGTAGATCCGGAGCATTATTTCGTCGAGTAGAATCGTTGACGCTGATGGCGCATGAGGAAGTTGAAAATAAGGATTTAAGTTTGAAATTAGGGGTAGGAGAAGTATCCGGAATCGAAGAAGCGATCTGATTAAAATGACAGTGATATTGTGTGCTGTTAGAGGTATGAATGCGGTTATCACATTCAAGTTGCCAATATTGTGTTACGGTTCTTCTTCATGATGTACCTGTAAAGTAAAATGAGTTATGGTCGGTCTTAAAGACCTGGCGGTGTGACTGTAAGGCCTAAGAGACAACTACTTGAGGCGGGTCACATACGATCTTTTCACAAGTGTGTATTGGTGAGTTAGCTCCATACTTGTTAAGGCCTTACTGTTAGAGACAGAAATTCGTGGAGTACAGTGGGGTGTGTATTTTAAGGGTCGACCTACTCTAACCCCCCCACCCTTTTTTTGTGGGAAGGCAGCATCGCTGTCATGTTGGTTTCTTGAGGAAAATACTTCACTGCCATCACATCTCCGTACAGCCAGAAGTATGACTTCGCCCTCGGACCTTATATTTGCTGCTTTTAGTCTCACCGCTATTTTACCGACGTGTCTAGTATAGTAGGACCATGAGAAACGACTATTTCAATCAGTATAGTCCGGTTGCCTCATCACGATAGGCAAGCCCGACTATCACGTTAAGGTAACAGAAATGGTTGAGATACACTAATTGAAGGAATACTGTTTTACTCAAAACGGTTGTGAATTCTGATATCTTTCCCAATATATTAAAAGTGGTCAGATGAGCAGATAGTAAACATGTAAAGCTGTTGAAAGTCAGTTAGTGAAATCGAGATTTCATCATTTTGGATGAGAATGAGGTAATTACCTACCACAGTGACTGAAAAGTATGACTATTCAAACCGATGTCAAATGGATGATAAAAGGAATAACTGTCTTCAACTGAATTAATTTGCAAATATGAAGTGAGTACAAATTAAACAGTTACCCTATGTAATATGTTCAGATTTTTAAATAGTTTACTAGTCGAAAGAAACATTTGGTCAACTACAGATGGGTAACAGTATTGTACTAGAAATGCAGAGTTTGAATCTACATAATCACGTGATTTCCAAATGACTTAGTTTTTGGATTTATTGCTAGTGACGCAGATGTTACTCTGCACAAATTTATCCTCATGACTGAGCCACATTTATTGAATGAGGATTAATAATATTACACGACTATCCAGACTGAAGTAGGTGGAGTGGGGTTCAAACTTGTGCGATACTGGTTGATATATGAGTGATCACAGTCGAAAAGCCATATCATAACACGAAGGAGTCTGAAATTACGGTACAACGAGAGTTAAGAAATTGAACTAGTGAGTTATCATTAGATAATGTCAATTGTTTTATCAAAAAATAAGATGACAGTTTTGCATGCCAAAAATGTTTACTTTAATACAGGGATTAATAAACTTCACCAACCTGTTGATAAGATTCATTTGTAAGCATAAATGCAAAAGAATTAATTTCGGGTGGATCTTGATTAACAGACCATGATTCAATCGACGCACCCCATGGGAGACAGAAATTCGCTACTTGAAAAATATCTGGATCTAATGGGGTAACTTGGGATGTTTTATTAAAAAAAGAAATAAAGGGAGAAAATAGCGTTCGACTAACGAAAATGACAAAATATATGTCCAATTGGAATTTTATAATGAGGAATAACGAATAATTGTTTCTGGGGGCTGTTTTTCTTAACACCTCGAATGTTTACTGTGATGCATCTAGCATTTTTGGTCTTTTTTCCCTACATTTAATAAGTTTTTCATGTTGGAGTATAATCTTCAATAGAAATATCATTCCAAGCCCTAACACTTATTATATCTGTTTTCCGTCTAACATGCTGAGTAGGGATACACTGAAATGTTCATAACAAACGGCTCTGAATAACTCGAGTCTTGAAATGAAATATATGATGGAAATTACACTCCAATATCCAACAATCACTCATTAAATAGACGGAAAAGTAACTCAAAGTGCTGGGTTTGATACACATTCCAGACACTAAAAAGGTTGCAGAAAACCTCAACTTGCTTGGAAGTATGATAAGTTTGGAGACACCGTGTTGTGGAAACTATTGAATTTGAAGTTGTATATCACGGATTGATCCGATTGGACATTCATTTAAAGTTGAAAGCAACAGACAACTATTTCGTACTAGTATTTAATACATAACCAGCGCACAACCCTCGATACAGATATGGATGCGTACCGCTGAGTCTTGCACAAGTACAAAGGCTATACAATGCTAGTGAGTTTTAAACTAATATCCAACCCAGATCGATCTATGGTGGAAAACTTTAAAAGCTGTTACTGATAGGGTACGACGTATTCTGATATTTAATATCACACTGAATTTATAATGCGTTCATTCCACACCCTTCTTTAGGTTTTGGGTTTCAGGACTCCTTAATACACAGCACTTAAATCTTCAACCTGAACCGGGTTCTCAAGGTTTATTCGGTCTCATCATTATTACTAATACTAATGTTTTGCTAATGTGGTAAATACAGCATAGGTTAAAGAGTATTCGTGTCGGACTCCGCATTATGATTGATCAATATTTCTGTTAAATTTTGAAGTGCGGAACTAAGAAGTGATATAAACAGTGACCTAACAGTTCGACAGATAGATGCAAACCTCTAAGCATGAAAGGTAATTTGGTCGACGATCTAGTGACTATGTACTGGATGAGTAGCCTTAAACACAAATCTAAAGATATTTAAAGTTGATGTGGAAGGATTAACAGATTTATTTTCACAGGGTGGTGTACGAAACCAATATTACGCAAAAACTTATGTGAAAATTTGACTCAGACATGCTTATCTTTGTGTAAATGTTGTATATACGTTTTATTTTAAGACGGGACGACTTCTTATAGAGACCAGTTTCTCTTGATATTTCATTATCGGATGTTTAGTTCATAAATCGAGTACACTAGTCAAAAGAGCGAACGCACGTCTGATGAACGTCTATCCTGCCATCATACAGAAAAAAACCGTGTTATAGGCTGTGAAACTGTTTATTTAAAGCTAAAGGGAAAATGTGAGCCTTTTTAATTGAGTGGTTGATTTAGACGAGAAAATATATCACTTTTTATTTAAGGGCATGGAGATAAAAGCAGAAAAAACTTGGTGTGAACTTAGTTTCGAAGGGGTAACACAGTAATAAGGTAATTTAGCAAGTAACGGAAATCATTAGAAAAGACATACGATTGCTTAGTAATAACAAAATAATGTAAGCGTGATCGACCACCCTCTGCTTGCAACGCAAGTGTCCTACGTCTACTTATAATGTTAAACGGTTAGGAACAACTGGCACAACCAAAGGACCATGTTTTGTACTAGATGGCACTTATTAGCATGGGGTACTTGCAAACATAGGGTGACTGATAACCCTATTAACAATCATTACTTGATAACCGACTGGTGTACACACTTCATTTAAAAAGACCAGTCGCTACACGAATATCTCTGCAGTATATTTTGATCACGATTTTCCGGACGTCGCTACGAGTGACATGTTGCCACATAATTGCAAAATAGATCTTGTCTATGAGAGTCGTCAAGTTTGAAAAGTAGGCTGTTTCCTGTTGACTTTTTACGCTCACATACCAACTGTGGTGCATGTATGAAACAGCAGCGCTATTGTACGTTTTATGTGCGCTGACTGAATTCCAAAGTACACATTACCTTTACCTGTGTTCTGTGTCTTCTTGATTATTGCTTGGTCTGAGACTATAGTTACTATTCAGAATTCAATGAAATACTACACCAACTCTCCATGTAATTTATGCATAATCAATCTTTAGGCAGAATAACAAATGTACATAGTTACAAAGCTAATAATTCAGATCAAAAGTAAAGTAAGTAACCCACGATATTTCTGACATCTTTAGAAGTAACCCTATATCAGAACAACATACCTGGTTGAAAACCTGGACGACTTTTATCATATACAACGTTAGACTGATTACACATACCAGAGTCATCTGATGAGTTATTAGAAATAATGAAATCCTTTGAAAGTTTGTCAGGTGTATTCCGATGTGAAAAATTGATATCGATATTTGGAACTTTATACCAATATAATACCTCGGGTTCATAAGAAATTATATATTGTTTCACCAGTGATTTTCGATAACAGATATAAGCTTTTAACCTGAACTGGAGGCGGTAATAAGGAAGATAATTAGCAAACGAAGAACGAATAGTGTGAGCAAAACTCCCAATAAATAAACACATGTATAACTGGAATACAATTATTTGAAGATAGAAGAAACAGTTTGTCAAGATCTACTTTGAATAATTTCTATCACGTGATACAAATCTAGGCACTCAAACTATTTAGCTGTACGTCTAAACACACTACATACTCGTTATTTTAGAGGTGTGACCGAAAAATCATGAACGTTAAATGCCGTTTACATCGGACCTAAGTAAACACTCACTACAGTGACGAATGAAGCAAGCTGCAGATAGAGATTCTAAGATCACGATGTGGAATTAAGAAATGACTGTCAGAGACATTATGCATAATTTAGATGGCACTACCAAAATTAGATGATTTTGAGACTCCGATATGCTTAGAAAAACAATATTACACTATGGACAAGAAATGGTAGCAAAAAAACTAAAGACATGGAGCGAAACCATTTTTTGATGTACCTAATAATAGAATGAAAAATTGACGAGGTCTATTTTCCGACTTGTTGAGAATAAAAAGCAATGACAATACTAATTCGACAAATTATAAGTAGTTTGGTAACCAGTGAGAAGTACTGACTAAAGTGTGTGCAGAAGCCACATAACTAGTCTTGGTACTGTAGGTAAAAACGCCGAAAAGTTACGGTCAACTCCCAACTATTCTTAAGTGATACAAAGGATTTTTGAAATAGATATTATTAAGAAAGGGAAGCATGCTTAACCTAATAAATGTGAGATAAGTTCGTTTAACTGTAGCAGGGTTTTAGATAGGGAGTAAAAGTCTTTAAAAGGCTATTTCAGAGATTTCTTAGTTACGGTATGAGACATGTAGACAATATGAAGTCAATTTTGTGACGGAACCAAAGGTAACTTACCTAAACTCTTAAAAATATTACAAAAGAATAATAAAAAGCAGAACTCACTGAACTGATGCATATGGGTTCTGTAACTTGCCGGTAAGCTGGAGGACAGCTCTCCTGTTTCTCCGGAATTATAATACACATATCAGTTACTGCTAGGGAATCAATGCTACTTTCAGTAGTGCCTCGTAAATATGATAAGAAAAGACGGTTCGTTAACGAACTTTGTAAATCTGCAGCACGACCTCCAATGGTCCTTGACAAAACTACAGCGTTAGCCTTAGGGTATTGTTTTTCTCCCAAAGTACTGCAGATTTGGTAAATAAAATTGGTGGAAGACTTAAGGGCAATATTAATGTAAATAAATATTTTAGTGAACTAAGGGATAAAAGGAATTTGTCTACCTTAAGATATAAGTGATTTTAACGAAAAGTTCTTCAAGGCACTTTGTTTATACAGATCGCTAAGTCCGTTCAAATCAGGAAATTAAGGACTTCGTTCCGCAACTTAAGGTAAAGTACACTTTTGATAGCGAAGTATTCTTAAACAACAGCGCCAGATGGTACTTGATTTATATATAATGTATCTTCTATTTAGAATTGAAATCACGTATGACCAGAGATAACACTTGTAGCATATTACAGTAAATGATGCAGAAGCAAACGGGCACTTTCCATAAAGCGAATCTTACCCTGAAGATAACTTTGTAAGTCTGTACCCTTTATTTTTATTAGAAATAAACTATCGGATAAGATGAACCATAGGTATGCATTGTGCAAGTTACTTAGAAACGCCAGTAATTACTACCGGTAACACACTTAGATCTCTACCTAAGAAACCCTCTTCAACAATATCTTGAGATTACTATAAATAATTTGAAAAAAAATCTATCACTCGCCAAACGACTAAAGTGTATGTTGACATATTTATTGACAAACTGGTCATCTGATTTATAAAATAATTGTACATGTTTCTGTGGACTGGGTGAATATTCACAAGCCATTGGAGGCAGATAAATTCCTAATCAGGCGGAAACTCAACACTGACAAACGGAATAGAGTCAAATCAATAAAAGGTAGGATACATTGACGAGGACTGATAAGTGAAAGTTGATATATGATTAGCTGGCTACATACAGTAATCTGTAAATCTCACTTTACGAATTGCACAATTTTATCCGCAAACAATAACTTCACCGTGACAGAAAAATATGTAGGACAAATACGTAAATAAGTCTGCGAACTTACTCGATGTCTTTCACATATGATTGGTCACGTCCTCGACGGTAACATATGCAAGCCTCCTCTCCAAAATTCAGAAGGATGTTAGCTTTGTGTTTTCCAGAAACACTGTATTTCATACGTGTATAACCTTCTGGTATTTCCTCTTTCTCTCTTAAGCTCACAATCTAAAACATGATGTTGGATGGATGGAACTATGTACCTTAATGTCAACAATGGGTTCAGGGAATCGCGTGAAGTCGATCGAAGCATTGGGAGCAATTATCTCTTCGGCATGAGTGTGAATCTACAGGTTTAAAATGTAATTAGATTTACGCTTCAAACCTTAGAAACATCATATGTGTTAGGATTCTCAGGTAGTCCGCAGATGACAAAATATTCCGCAAGACGCTCTGGTAGATTATTTCTGTCCATAATTACGAATTGTACTAATTATTTACAGCAACCATATATTTAGTCATACAGCACGCCGAAGCTGACACTTTAAGTCGACACTAAACACTAGACTCGTGATATTCAGTATCCGTCAAATTTGAGTCTAGTTGAAAGCTACGTTCTGTATAGGGGAAGTGCTTTACAGTGTCTATAATTACAAAATTGAGAAAAGAGAGAAATGTGGGCTGACTACTAAGTAGCTATACAGGATGCTTCTACATCTATCAATCAAAGTAAGTGACAACAACCAGTAATAATACACAGTTAAAATACGACAATTTATCAAGCCTAATCAAGGAGCTTCAATGACCCGCCTTCTAATATTACATAACTCAATGTCTTTGTGACCAGTTCGTTCAAAACAAGCTTATGTTAGTGTAAAATTCTGGGTCTTTGGTAGCATTCATTGTGTTAATTATATCTACTTGACTACTTATCATTCTCTTGTTGTGGCAGTTGTCTTGTGGATCATGTGATATAAGATTTGGTGTATTCTAGCGCTGTATTAATGCGAGAACCAGAAGCTGTCAAATTAACAGATAGTTTGTTCCCCGGCAGTGATCCAGCAGTTGCAGAATTTGTTATACGGAGGTATAGAGATATCGACCGAAGCATATTGATATGGAGTCTACTATGTGAGAAGCGCAATTATAAAACAGTAGCGGTAAAAGATCAATAAATAAATAGTTACATAGGTACTCGACATTGATGCTGACCATGCTAGTTTTAGCGGACACTACTAGTTGAAGGCACTCGGTCATGTATCATCACTAGATCACGTCACGCCGCATCGTGGAAAGCATCTCTCTCTAGTTTGCTAGCCTAGACGTTGCTATTCCATTGCCGCTCTATGCACAATCAAACATAACTTCCTTTCCCTCCTTTATTGCCATCTGATTTATTCTCATTCGTATGAGTGGGTTCAAACGTTAGAAGTTGCCCTGGTAATACCGCAAACGTAACTTCGTCATATATCTGGTACACTTCATTGGTGAGCACGACGTGTTCTAGACACGTTCATAACTGTGAGTTCGTTCCTGTTTATAGTTTTTAACAGTATTCTTAGTGTGATTAATTTTTTGCACATTTTGATCGCATTTATTTTTGTATTTTCATATGTTGCATATATATGACGACTGATCAGACTCCTAAGTTCATTAAGATTAAAACTCCCACACCCCAAAACTTTCAGATCATTTCGTTCTGGACAGAAAACATAGAAGCTTGATTCTGCTACTCAGAAGCCGAGTTTCGAGACCACTGCGCGACAGACCCACGCGTTCAATTCCTCACTGTCGTAATGTCACTTCCGCGTAAATCGAACAGGTATGTCACCCCTTTCTTTTTCAGCCCTAACTGACTAGAACCTTATGACCAGCTCAAAAAATCAATTCCCAAACGCCGAGACCTATTTAACAGGCAACGTCTTGATGAGTTGTTCCACATCATCGAGCTCGGTAGCAGTTCAGAGACGAAGACGTTATTGCGTGTGTGACAAGTGATTGGTCAACGCACTTTCGACGAAGGTGTTTTCTATCAACTCTTCTTATCAAAACTGCCACAACAAGTGGAAGCAGTTCTGGTAACTTTTAATAACAATCCAGTAGATGAACTAGCTTCATCTGCTGATCGAATTCTGGAGATCACCAGGACTCGCGACAATGAGGTTTATTCCGTCACTGAAAAACCTTATGCCACCAAAAACGACGTGACGAAATTGTGTAACGCTCTTTCTTATTTTCTTCACCTAAAGGAGAGACACTGACTGAACAATCCTCGTCGACGAAGTACATCACAGAGATCGTCGTCTTGACTTCGACGAAGCGAAAACTCACATTGGTGTTAATGCCACAACACCCGTGAAAAAAATTCCAAGAAATATAGAGACCCCTGTAGTTTCCCTAGACAAAAACACACTGTCGACGCATCGGGGAGCTATCCCGCCGGCACGTGCTAGCGGCAACCGTAGGCATAGATTTACTGAGCTACCACAACTTGATTGTGGACCCCAGTAAAAATAGACTAGTGGATAGTAACACAAATCTATACGTTCGTGGAACCTCTCTTACAGGTTGCAGCTTATATCCTCTTTGCTTTAAAGATTTAATGAACCCTTATTTGCAGCCGATACTTGACAAGTATCCAGATCTGATTAAGGCAACACCGAAATTATCTTGTGTAACCAGCAATGTCACACACCACATCACTGCAACAGGCCAACCTGTATTCTCCAAAGCACACCGACTCGCACCCGGAAAAATAAGGATAGCGAAAAACGAATTCGATCATATGATTGGCTTGGGAATGATCCGCCCATCCAGTAGCCCATGGTCATCTCCATTACATATAGTCCCGAAGGAAGATAGCAATGATTGACGTCCCACCGGTGATTACCGACGTCTCAACGCCGAAACTACGCCCGATCGTTACCCGTTACCGCACATCCACGACTGAAAGGACACCCTGAAAGGGATGACAATATTTTCGAAAATCGACTAGGTAAAGGCGTACAACCAAATACCGATGTCTGAAAATGACACACCTAAAACCGCTATTGTAACTCCTTTTGGCCTTTATGGATTCTTTCGAATGCCTTTTGGGTTGAGAAATGCAGCACAAACACTTCAGCGTTTCATTGATAACGTGTTCCACGAGCTTGACTATGTTCATGCATACGTCGACGACTGCTTGATAGCAAGCCCAGGTGAGGTGACACATATGAAACATTTGGACACAGCCTTTATAAGACCACAACAATATGGAGTAACCATAAACATACAGAAATGCCAAATCGGAACAGCCTCGTTGGACTTACTGGAGCATAATATTGATGCTAATCGTATACAACCTCAAAAACACAAGGTGGCGGCTATTCTAGAGTACCCGGAAACAACAACCATTAGGCAGTTGCCAGCTTTCAATGGATTGGTAGGTTTTTGCAGACGATTTATACTGAACTGTGCATCTATCATGAAACCACTAACGGATCAACTTCATGGGAATAAAATGTGGTCACAATAGATGCAGAGTCAAAGAAAGCCTTTACTGCGACTAAAGAAGCAGTAGCCAATGCGACTATGCTGGCACATCACAATACTGAATCGCCTATCAGCATCGCGGTTGACGCATCTGACTCAGCCATTGGCGCAGTTCTGCAACAATGGACTGGCCAAACTTGGCAACCATTATCATTCTTCTAGAGACCACTAAACGATGCCGAATGGAGAAACGGCACTTTTGGACGTGAACTGTTAGCCGTGTACTGCGCTGTACGACATTTTCAACATTCCATCAAATGCCAGGAATTTACAATATTCACTGACCATAAACCACTGACGTTTTCTATGAAGTCATCTTCAGATAAGTACTCTCCGCGAGAGTCGCGTCATCTAGACTACATTTCCCAGTTCTCTACTGATATACGACATATATCTGGAGCTAACAATGTTGTTGCCGGCGCCTTATCACGAATACATGCCTTGAATCGTATCCAAGGCATCGACCTTGTGGAACTAGCTCGACTTCAAAATGAAGACAATGATCTTCATCACGAGTTATCCACAACAACGCTCAAACTCCAAACGATTGGAAGGGGCAAGAACACTTTAATTTGTGATTCTTCGACAGCTACAGTCCGTCCAATCGTCCCCATGAATTGTCGACGAATCATCTTCGACACATTGCATAGCCTTTCTCATCCTTGAGTTCGAGCTACGTCTAAACCGATTGCCCAAAAATTCTGCTGGCCAAGGATGAATAAAGACATCAAAGAATGGGCACGCTCCTGTGTTGACTGCCAAAAGAACAAAGTAATTCAGCACAACAAATATCCTCTTGACACTTTCCTAACTTCCGAGGCTCGATTTGACCACGTCCACCTTGATTTGGTAGGACCCTTACCAGAATCAAATGGATTTTCTTATCTTTTGACATGCGTGGACCGTTTTACATGCTGGCCAGAAGCGATTCCCTTAAAAAACATCACTAGTGAAACGATTGCTCGCGCTTTCGTCGAACGATGGATAGCAAATTTTGGTTGTTCATCTACAATAACGACAGACCGTGGGCGTCAGTTTGAATCTGGATTGTTCCACTCTCTGACAAAACTTCTTGGAGCGACGCGCTTCCGAACAACAGCCTACCATCCACAGTCTAACGTTTGGTAGAATGATTTCATCGACAGCTGAAAGCATCACTTTCAGCTGCGAACATCCCGCAGTGGACAGAGGCTTTGCCACTAGTCTTACTCGATATCCGAAGCATGGTAAAAGAGGACAGAGGGACAGACAGTTACAACGTAGAACTTGGTACATGCATACGTCAGTTCAAGTTGCCATGCCTCAATTAGCAGATAGAGATTAAATTGTCGAATCAAATCCCAGAGTGGGGAGGGTAGTAGCAGAGTTAGTATTCATGGAAGGGAATAGAGACTGAGGACATTTAAGAAAATATGATTAAGTAAAGAGAAAATTATGATAAGTTCAGAAACTTGGAATTTGAAGGAAGACAAGGAGTGGATGCACCTGCGCCATTGCCAACGATTTTGAGCCATATCACCCAAGGTCTCTAACTATTTATTACGATCATCACGCGGACCACAACCAGGTAGTCTGCACCTATTAACATGGCTCAGCCCAACTGTCAATGACTTCACGGACTGGTGCCATGTTTTGGTTTGGCCGCCCATAGCTTCCTTCCAGCCTACTCCTACACACGTATTGCTTAATCGGTGGTCCCAGAAAACACGAGCAATGCTTCAAAGGCATCTATGATCGAATACTAGGAGCCTACGAGTATCCTCTATCTTTAATGGCCATGTTTTGCATCCATAAAGTAAGACGGACCGAACTACTGCGCAGTAAACGCGTCCTTTGGTCAGTAGTCGGATGTCTCGCCTACGCCACAGATGATGCAAATTCCCAAAAGCTAATCGAGCCTTATGTATACGCGCAGAGACTTCAGCAGACACTAGACCGTCAGGACTGATGAGGCTGCCAAAATAAGTAAAGCGGTCAACACATTCAACTGCCTCACTCCCCATCACTAACTTCGGTGTCGAATCAAGCCAATCCTGAGGTAACATTTTGCATTTGGGTGAAGAGAATCGCATCCCAAACATCCTTACATTCTTGTTTAAGGTAGTCAAAAGATTCTGCATTTTATCAGCATCTTCGCCTAAGAGAACTATATCATCTGCATATTCTAAGTCAGCTAGTTTATCTCCTGGAATGAGGTCGACCCTGGAGAAGTTAGAAGATGAAAATGTCAACTCTAAAAGTATATCAATGATAAAATTAAATAAAAATGGGGAAAGTGAACAATCTTGATGAACACCACTTGAGGTAATCAGTTCTGATGACAATCTGCCGTAAGCTTTTACTCGACATGTGGTGTTCGAGTAGAGAGCTTGTATAAGGTCAATGTACTTCTCTGGTACGCCTTTCATTGACAGACATCGCCACATAACCTTACGATCAATGTACTATGCGATCGATAAGAATGGACACGAGGAGATCGTCAGCATTGATTGCCTCAAAGCAGTCTACCTAGAAGGTAAACCTTTCGACGTCGAACTCGTCATAACACTTCCTAAACTTAACGTGAAAGAAGTCGTCACGTCAAAACAACGTCCACGCTCTGTCATTATTGTAGATGGACAACCAAAATTTGCTATCCATCGTTCGACGAAAGCGCGAGCAATCGTTTCACTAGTGATGTTTTTTAAGGGAATCGCTTCTGGCCAGCATGTAAAACGGTCCACGCATGTCAAAAGATAAGAAAATCCATTTGATTCTGGTAAGGGTCCTACCAAATCAAGGTGGACGTGGTCAAATCGAGCCTCGGAAGTTAGGAAAGTGTCAAGAGGATATTTGTTGTGCTGAATTACTTTGTTCTTTTGGCAGTCAACACAGGAGCGTGCCCATTCTTTGATGTCTTTATTCATCCTTGGCCAGCAGAATTTTTGGGCAATCGGTTTAGACGTAGCTCGAACTCAAGGATGAGAAAGGCTATGCAATGTGTCGAAGATGATTCGTCGATAATTCATGGGGACGATTGGACGGACTGTAGCTGTCGAAGAATCACAAATTAAAGTGTTCTTGCCCCTTCCAATCGTTTGGAGTTTGAGCGTTGTTGTGGATAACTCGTGATGAAGATCATTGTCTTCATTTTGAAGTCGAGCTAGTTCCACAAGGTCGATGCCTTGGATACGATTCAAGGCATGTATTCGTGATAAGGCGCCGGCAACAACATTGTTAGCTCCAGATATATGTCGTATATCAGTAGAGAACTGGGAAATGTAGTCTAGATGACGCGACTCTCGCGGAGAGTACTTATCTGAAGATGACTTCATAGAAAACGTCAGTGGTTTATGGTCAGTGAATATTGTAAATTCCTGGCATTTGATGGAATGTTGAAAATGTCGTACAGCGCAGTACACGGCTAACAGTTCACGTCCAAAAGTGCCGTTTCTCCATTCGGCATCGTTTAGTGGTCTCTAGAAGAATGATAATGGTTGCCAAGTTTGGCCAGTCCATTGTTGCAGAACTGCGCCAATGGCTGAGTCAGATGCGTCAACCGCGATGCTGATAGGCGATTCAGTATTGTGATGTGCCAGCATAGTCGCATTGGCTACTGCTTCTTTAGTCGCAGTAAAGGCTTTCTTTGACTCTGCATCTATTGTGACCACATTTTATTCCCATGAAGTTGATCCGTTAGTGGTTTCATGATAGATGCACAGTTCAGTATAAATCGTCTGCAAAAACCTACCAATCCATTGAAAGCTGGCAACTGCCTAATGGTTGTTGTTTCCGGGTACTCTAGAATAGCCGCCACCTTGTGTTTTTGAGGTTGTATACGATTAGCATCAATATTATGCTCCAGTAAGTCCAACGAGGCTGTTCCGATTTGGCATTTCTGTATGTTTATGGTTACTCCATATTGTTGTGGTCTTATAAAGGCTGTGTCCAAATGTTTCATATGTGTCACCTCACCTGGGCTTGCTATCAAGCAGTCGTCGACGTATGCATGAACATAGTCAAGCTCGTGGAACACGTTATCAATGAAACGCTGAAGTGTTTGTGCTGCATTTCTCAACCCAAAAGGCATTCGAAAGAATCCATAAAGGCCAAAAGGAGTTACAATAGCGGTTTTAGGTGTGTCATTTTCAGACATCGGTATTTGGTTGTACGCCTTTACCTAGTCGATTTTCGAAAATATTGTCATCCCTTTCAGGGTGTCCTTTCAGTCGTGGATGTGCGGTAACGGGTAACGATCGGGCGTAGTTTCGGCGTTGAGACGTCGGTAATCACCGGTGGGACGTCAATCATTGCTATCTTCCTTCGGGACTATATGTAATGGAGATGACCATGGGCTACTGGATGGGCGGATCATTCCCAAGCCAATCATATGATCGAATTCGTTTTTCGCTATCCTTATTTTTCCGGGTGCGAGTCGGTGTGCTTTGGAGAATACAGGTTGGCCTGTTGCAGTGATGTGGTGTGTGACATTGCTGGTTACACAAGATAATTTCGGTGTTGCCTTAATCAGATCTGGATACTTGTCAAGTATCGGCTGCAAATAAGGGTTCATTAAATCTTTAAAGCAAAGAGGATATAAGCTGCAACCTGTAAGAGAGGTTCCACGAACGTATAGATTTGTGTTACTATCCACTAGTCTATTTTTACTGGGGTCCACAATCAAGTTGTGGTAGCTCAGTAAATCTATGCCTACGGTTGCCGCTAGCACGTGCCGGCGGGATAGCTCCCCGATGCGTCGACAGTGTGTTTTTGTCTAGGGAAACTACAGGGGTCTCTATATTTCTTGGAATTTTTTTCACGGGTGTTGTGGCATTAACACCAATGTGAGTTTTCGCTTCGTCGAAGTCAAGACGACGATCTCTGTGATGTACTTCGTCGACGAGGATTGTTCAGTCAGTGTCTCTCCTTCAGGTGAAGAAAATAAGAAAGAGCGTTACACAATTTCGTCACGTCGTTTTTGGTGGCATAAGGTTTTTCAGTGACGGAATAAACCTCATTGTCGCGAGTCCTGGTGATCTCCAGAATTCGATCAGCAGATGAAGCTAGTTCATCTACTGGATTGTTATTAAAAGTTACCAGAACTGCTTCCACTTGTTGTGGCAGTTTTGATAAGAAGAGTTGATAGAAAACACCTTCGTCGAAAGTGCGTTGACCAATCACTTGTCACACACGCAATAACGTCTTCGTCTCTGAACTGCTACCGAGCTCGATGATGTGGAACAACTCATCAAGACGTTGCCTGTTAAATAGGTCTCGGCGTTTGGGAATTGATTTTTTGAGCTGGTCATAAGGTTCTAGTCAGTTAGGGCTGAAAAAGAAAGGGGTGACATACCTGTTCGATTTACGCGGAAGTGACATTACGACAGTGAGGAATTGAACGCGTGGGTCTGTCGCGCAGTGGTCTCGAAACTCGGCTTCTGCGTAGCAGAATCAAGCTTCTATGTTTTCTGTCCAGAACGAAATGATCTGAAAGTTTTGGGGTGTGGGAGTTTTAATCTTAATGAACTTAGGAGTCTGATCAGTCGTCATATATATGCAACATATGAAAATACAAAAATAAATGCGATCAAAATGTGCAAAAAATTAATCACACTAAGAATACTGTTAAAAACTATAAACAGGAACGAACTCACAGTTATGAACGTGTCTAGAACACGTCGTGCTCACCAATGAAGTGTACCAGATATATGACGAAGTTACGTTTGCGGTATTACCAGGGCAACTTCTAACGTTTGAACCCACTCATACGAATGAGAATAAATCAGATGGCAATAAAGGAGGGAAAGGAAGTTATGTTTGATTGTGCATAGAGCGGCAATGGAATAGCAACGTCTAGGCTAGCAAACTAGAGAGAGATGCTTTCCACGATGCGGCGTGACGTGATCTAGTGATGATACATGACCGAGTGCCTTCAACTAGTAGTGTCCGCTAAAACTAGCATGGTCAGCATCAATGTCGAGTACCTATGTAACTACGTATCTTTGGGATTTTTTACTGCTAGACCTTCAACTAGTCGTCTCATCCAGTACGCAAATAATCAGCAACATATAGAAGAGATTATGTAACTACTTGCTATCTGGGGAATTATTTATATTTGCAGCATACTTTTAGGCAGTTGGATTTGTGAGCATTTTGAGACATATCAGTCAACAGATAAAACCCTACGTGCTAGACATTAATAATCGTTGAATTTGTAATTTACAGTTTTATCCAGCTTTTAAACGTTTGTGTTTAAAATGTGATGTCGTTGCGTAAACATCTTCTCCAACGTTCTCTTCGTTTCTGGATGACCTAAAAATTGAAAAGATTAAGTATGCGTACTTTTTTAATCTAAAGAATGAATTTATTAACTGAATGTTGCTAGAAAAACGTGAGAAATATTGATAACATCCACATTAAGGTAAAGTTCCGACCAGACCAAA
>CM068312.1:14340078-14494288 GCA_034768735.1 Schistosoma mekongi | reverse complement strand
AGGTGGCGCAAGTATTCACGAATTGGCTGAATGGAAATATCAACCGTTGGGAGCCGACTCAGTGGTGCAATGGTAAAGCGTTCGCCGCGGAGCCAGAAGCTTTTGGGTTCGATCCCTGACGGGGTCGTGGATGCGCACTGCTGAGTAGTCCCATACTAGGACGAAACAGCTGTCCACTGCTTCCAGGTGATCAATGGTTGTCTGATTCACATCAATTCGTGATATCAAAATTGAATTAGACAGTTAACTATCTCTACAAACTCCCCTAATTGTAATTAACATGAGCTCACTAGTGACTAGCTCCTTGAGGTAATTCCTGGAGTTCTAATGTGAAGACGTGACCAGTAGAGTTCAACCGTGTCGGGTGTGAGGCAGTAACTCACCAATGGCATAGAGGAGGTGGCGCAATGTATCACGAATTGGCTGAATTGGAAATATCAACCGTTGGGAGCCGACTCAGTGGTGCAATGGTAAAGCGTTCGCCGCGGAGCCAGAAGCTTTTGGGTTCGATCCCTGACGGGGTCGTGGATGCGCACTGCTGAGTAGTCCCATACTAGGACGAAACAGCTGTCCACTGCTTCCAGGTGATCAATGGTTGTCTGATTCACATCAATTCGTGATATCAAAATTGAATTAGACAGTTAACTATCTCTACAAACTCCCCTAATTGTAATTAACATGAGCTCACTAGTGACTAGCTCCTTGAGGTAATTCCTGGAGTTCTAATGTGAAGACGTGACCAGTAGAGTTCAACCGTGTCGGGTGTGAGGCAGTAACTCACCAATGGCATAGAGGAGGTGGCGCAATGTATCACGAATTGGCTGAATTGGAAATATCAACCGTTGGGAGCCGACTCAGTGGTGCAATGGTAAAGCGTTCGCCGCGGAGCCAGAAGCTTTTGGGTTCGATCCCTGACGGGGTCGTGGATGCGCACTGCTGAGTAGTCCCATACTAGGACGAAACAGCTGTCCACTGCTTCCAGGTGATCAATGGTTGTCTGATTCACATCAATTCGTGATATCAAAATTGAATTAGACAGTTAACTATCTCTACAAACTCCCCTAATTGTAATTAACATGAGCTCACTAGTGACTAGCTCCTTGAGGTAATTCCTGGAGTTCTAATGTGAAGACGTGACCAGTAGAGTTCAACCGTGTCGGGTGTGAGGCAGTAACTCACCAATGGCATAGAGGAGGTGGCGCAATGTATCACGAATTGGCTGAATTGGAAATATCAACCGTTGGGAGCCGACTCAGTGGTGCAATGGTAAAGCGTTCGCCGCGGAGCCAGAAGCTTTTGGGTTCGATCCCTGACGGGGTCGTGGATGCGCACTGCTGAGTAGTCCCATACTAGGACGAAACAGCTGTCCACTGCTTCCAGGTGATCAATGGTTGTCTGATTCACATCAATTCGTGATATCAAAATTGAATTAGACAGTTAACTATCTCTACAAACTCCCCTAATTGTAATTAACATGAGCTCACTAGTGACTAGCTCCTTGAGGTAATTCCTGGAGTTCTAATGTGAAGACGTGACCAGTAGAGTTCAACCGTGTCGGGTGTGAGGCAGTAACTCACCAATGGCATAGAGGAGGTGGCGCAATGTATCACGAATTGGCTGAATTGGAAATATCAACCGTTGGGAGCCGACTCAGTGGTGCAATGGTAAAGCGTTCGCCGCGGAGCCAGAAGCTTTTGGGTTCGATCCCTGACGGGGTCGTGGATGCGCACTGCTGAGTAGTCCCATACTAGGACGAAACAGCTGTCCACTGCTTCCAGGTGATCAATGGTTGTCTGATTCACATCAATTCGTGATATCAAAATTGAATTAGACAGTTAACTATCTCTACAAACTCCCCTAATTGTAATTAACATGAGCTCACTAGTGACTAGCTCCTTGAGGTAATTCCTGGAGTTCTAATGTGAAGACGTGACCAGTAGAGTTCAACCGTGTCGGGTGTGAGGCAGTAACTCACCAATGGCATAGAGGAGGTGGCGCAATGTATCACGAATTGGCTGAATTGGAAATATCAACCGTTGGGAGCCGACTCAGTGGTGCAATGGTAAAGCGTTCGCCGCGGAGCCAGAAGCTTTTGGGTTCGATCCCTGACGGGGTCGTGGATGCGCACTGCTGAGTAGTCCCATACTAGGACGAAACAGCTGTCCACTGCTTCCAGGTGATCAATGGTTGTCTGATTCACATCAATTCGTGATATCAAAATTGAATTAGACAGTTAACTATCTCTACAAACTCCCCTAATTGTAATTAACATGAGCTCACTAGTGACTAGCTCCTTGAGGTAATTCCTGGAGTTCTAATGTGAAGACGTGACCAGTAGAGTTCAACCGTGTCGGGTGTGAGGCAGTAACTCACCAATGGCATAGAGGAGGTGGCGCAATGTATCACGAATTGGCTGAATTGGAAATATCAACCGTTGGGAGCCGACTCAGTGGTGCAATGGTAAAGCGTTCGCCGCGGAGCCAGAAGGCTTTTGGGTTCGACTTTGGCAGGCACGCAGGATCGTGCCATTCTTTGATGTCTTTATTCATCCTTGGCCGGCAGAATCTCTGAGTAATCAGTTTAGACGTAGCACGAACTCCAGGATGAGAGAGGTTGTGCAATGTTGTCAAAGATGATCGCGATAACTCTTGGGGACGATTGGACGGGTTGTACCTGTAGAAGAATCATAAATTAATGTGTTCTTACCCTTTCCAATCGTCTTTGTTTGAAGTTTGAGCGTCGTTGTGTATAACTCGTGATGAAGATCATTGTCTTCGTTTTGAAGTCGAGCTAGTTCAACAAGGTCGATACCTTGGATACGATTCAAGGCATGTATTTGTGATAAGGCGTCGGAAGCTACATTGTTGGCCCCAGATATATGTCGTATATCAGTAGAGAACTGGGAAATGTAGTTTAGATGACGCGACTCTCGGGGACAGTACTTATCTGAAGATGAATTAATAGGAAACGCCAGTGGTTTATGGTCAGTGAATATTGTAAATTCCCGGCCTTCGATGGAGTGTTGAAAATGTCGTACAGCACAGTACATGGCTAACAGTTCACGTCCAAAAGTGCTGTATCTCGATTCGGTATCGTTTAGTCGTCTTGAGAAGAATGCTAATGGTTGCCAAGTTTAGCCAGTCCATTGTTGCAGAACTACGCCAATGGCTGAGTTAGATGCATCAACCGCGATGCTAACAGGAGCTTCAGTATTATGATGTGCCAGCATAGTCGCATTGGCTATTGTTTCTTTAGTCGCAGTAAAGGCTTTCTTTGACTCTGCATCCATTTTGATCACTTTTTTTATTCCCACGAAGCATATCCGTTAGTGGTTACATGATAGATGCACAGTTCGGTATAAATCGTCTGTAAAAACTTACCAATCCATTGACAGCTCACAACTGCTTAATGGTGGTTGGTTCCGGATACTCCAGAATGGCCGCCACCTTGTGTTTTTGAGGTTGTATACCATTAGCATCAATAGTATGCCCCAGGTAGTCCAACGAGGTTGTTCCGATTTGGCATTTATGTATGTTTATGATAACTCCATATTGTTGTAGTCTTATAAAGACTGCGTCCAGATGTTTTATATGTGTTACCTCGTCTGGGCTTGCTATCAAGCAGTCGTCGACGTATGCATGGACATAGTCAAGCCCGCAGAACACGTCATCGATGAAACGCGGAAATATTTGTGCTCCATTTCTCAACCCGTAAGGCATTTGAAGGAATTCGTAAAGGCCAAAAGGGGTTACAATGGCGGTTTTGGGTACATCATTTTCAGACATCGGTATTTGGTTGTACGCCTTTACCAAGTCGATTTTCGAAAATATTGTCATCCCTTTCAGGGTGGCCGTTAAATCGTAGATGTGTGGTAACGGGTAACGATCAGACGTAGTTTGGGCGTTGAGACGTCGGTAATCACCGGTGGGACGCCAACCATTTCTATCGTTCTTCGGGACCATGTGTAATGAAGATGACCATGGGCTACTGGATGGGTGTATTATTCCCAGGCCAATTATTTGATCGAATTCGTTTTCCGCAATCCTTAGTTTTTTGGGTGCAAGTCGGCGTGCTTTGGGGAATATAGGTTTACCTGTAGTTGTGATGTGATGTGTATCATTGCTGGTTACACATGATAATTTCACTGTTGCCTTATTGAGATCGAGATATTTGTCGAATATCGACTGAAAATGAGGGCTAATTAAGTGTTTAAAACGAAGAAGACATAAGCTACAACCTGTAGCCGCGGTTCCACGAATGTATAGATTTGTGTTACTATCCACTAGCCTACTTTTATTAGGGTCCACCAGCAAGTCGTGGTGGCTCAGTAGATCTATGCCTATGATAGGTATTTACACGTCGGCGATGGTGAAAATCCAGTGTATGGGTTTCTGTAAATCCACGTTTAAGTGGACATATCGCTTACCATGCGTAGCTATGTGTTTTCCATCGGCTGCCTGTAGATCGAATGCAGCTTCATGTTGGCGATCAGATGGAGCTGCAGGAAGGACGCTAACTTCTGCGCCAGTATTGACGAGGTAGCGAACCTTCGTTATCACGTCCGTGATAAATAACAGGCGGCTGTTTCCACCGGCTACGGTTGCCGCTAACATGTGCCGGAAAGATAGTTTCCCGATGCGTCGACAGTGGGTTTTTGTCTAGGAAAACAACAGGGGTCTTTACATTTTTTGGAATATTTTCCATAGGTATTGTGGTGCCAACACCAATGTGAGTTTTTGCTTCATCGAAGTCGAGATGACGATCTTCTCCGTGATGTACTTCGTCAACGAGAATTGTTATGTCGGTGTCTTCCCTTTCAGGTCAAGAAAACGAGAAAGAGCATTACACAATTCCATTACGTCGTTTTTGATGGCATGAGGTTTTTCAGTAATGGAATAAATCTGACTGTCGCGAGTTCTGGTGATCTCCAGAATTCGATCAGCAGATGAAGCTAGTTCATCTACTGGGTTGTTATTAAACGTTACCAGAACTGCTTGTACTTGTTGTGGAGGTTTGATAAGAAGAGTTGACGGAAATGACCTTCGTCAAAAGTGCGTTGACCAATCACTTCTTGCATGCGTGACATTTCCGTCGCTGAACCGTTAGCTAGCTCGATGGTGTGAAACAACTCATCAGGACGCTGTCTGTCAGATAAGTCTCCGCTTTCGAGAATTGATCTTCTGAGCTGATCATAAGGTTCTAGGTAGTCAGGGCTGAAAAAGAAGGGGGTGATGTGCCTGTTCAATTCACGCGGAAGTGACATTGCGACAGTAAGGAATTGAGCCCGTGGGTCTGTCGCGTTATGGTCTCAAAACCCGGCTTCTGCGTAGCAGAACCAAGCTTCTATGCTTTCTATCCAGAACGGAATAGGCTGAAAGTTTGGGGGTGTAGGGGTTTTAATCATAATGAACTTAGGAGTCTGATCAGTCATCATATATATGCAATATATGCAAATGCAAAAACAAATGCAATGAAAATGTGGAAAAAAATGATCACACCAAAAATGCTGTTAAAAACTAAAAACAGGAATGGACTCACAGTTACGAACGTGTCCAGATCACGTCGTGCTCACCAATGAAGTGTACCCGATATATGACCAAGTTACTGTTGCGGTATTACCAGGGCAACTTCTAACGATTGAACCCACTCTTACGAATGAGAATAAATCAGAAGGCAATGAAGGATGGAGGAGAAGTTATATTTGTTTGTGAATAGAGCGGCAATCGAAAAGTAACGTCTAGGCTGGCAAACTAGGGAGAGAGTTGCTTTCCACGGTACAGCGTGACGTGATCTGGTGATGATGTGTGACCGAGCACCTTCAACTGGTAGTGTCCGCTAAAACAAACATGGTCAGCATCAATGTCGAGGACTTATGTAACTATTTATTTTGGGGATTATTTGCCACTACAAAAGCAATGAATGTGTTGCAGTTGTAGGTTAAATATGCAGATGAAACATAATTCTAAAATGTTACTTATGTGAAATGTTACAATACGCCAAGTAAGTATATAGAAACTTTAGTAATACATTTGGACAGAAAACGCTGTGATATGCATGTTCACAACCAATTATGAAAAACACCAGCTTAAATAATCAGTATGTGCATACTCGTCTAAATTATGGAACTGAAAGTCAGGTAGTAAGTGAATGAGATATGACTAAGTAATCCCACAGGTAATGTCATGCGATATAATGTTTTCATGAAGGCAACGTGTTCTCTGTCTCAGCTAGCCAGTTTGGTGAAACTTTAACGCCTAAGTATATCCCTATCTACTGACACAAGAATCCAGAGTATTATGGGAATAGGTCTTTATTCAATGGCGTGGGCAGGAGACAGTGGAGCGCGGTTCTAGTTATTCAAACACACATAATTCTCAACGTTCAATATAAGCTGATAGGAAATATAATCCCTATGCAGAATAAGGAAGTAAATGAATACTGGAGCCTAATTGTTTTGGCGTATGCTTAAGTTTTGAAGTGAACTTTTAACTAGTCAAGCTATGTTGCTACATTAGCTCCCTCCTAGAAGCGACTTCCGTAGGAACGTTGGTTCGATCAACATGCCAAACAAAATCATCTCAGTTTTGTAGCTGTAGCTTAGTTCAGAATTACTTGGTGAACTTGACCTTCTAACAGTGACTGGAGCTTGAAAAGTAAGATGGCAAGAAAATAAAGTAGGAATATCTGAGGAAATACCGCGAGCGGGCTACCCAACACCATGTTGGTGAGGTACGTTTCCATGCTCTGTCCGGCAATCAGGTGTTTACTCACCTGCCTCTCGAGTCGCCCTCAAGTAAAAATTAAAGAAGAATCTACTTTAGAACGAAACAAAACCGATGAAAATCAACCACACCTAAAGAATTGCTCCACTGTCTGCATAAAAATTTGAAGTACAATATATATATATATATATATATATATATATATATATATATAGTTACAATTGATAAGTGCTCGTTTCTATGTAAGTGTTTGGTTTCCGGGACGGCTTGGCCATCGGAAAGAAAATAAACATGGTGTAGAATCTTGTGTACGCAAACGTATTTAAAAAAAAATTTTTTTTGGAAGAAAACAAGAATATATATATATAAGTGCGTGTACTTGCCGGAAGTCAGGTCAACTAGGCAACCTTGAACATATGACGGCCGCCTTTTATGACTGGTTCGTAACAGTGGGTACTGACAGTACCCATCAGGTTGAAAATTATAGCAAACGTTTATGAAAAAGAAAAACAAAAGGATTACCAAGAATATGAGAATGCTTAAACTTATTAGAGCCAGATGAAGCTGTAAGTCAATGCGAAGCATATATCTAATGTAGAAAGCTTATTGGAACGGTACCGGATGATATCTCCAGTTGATTGAGAGTTCGAATGTCGATAAAATGGATGAAAACTATGTGGTTATCTGAGAGAGCATAGAGTTTAACCGGGGGAAGTATTATTCCTAACCTATGTCTGTGATCATGTATGGATTTATAATAATTGTTTGTATGATGCTATGGAGGAACTACATCAATTAATGATAATTTTATATAAGTTTATCGACCAGGTTTGTTAATAGTTTCATTAATTATATCAACCATATTACGTGATTGCCAAAGCTAGACAATGTTTTATGATGCTATCCTGAAACTATTATGAGTAATTAGTTGGAGTGTTAGTTTGCTATAAGCTAGTAAAAAAAAAATTTTTTTATTTATCATTTAGGATCTAAAAGATTGGAAAATCTGACAACCGAGTTTAAAATCTTAGATATGACATCACTACAGTATGAATGATGCTAGAGATACTATAGAAATTTAGTAAGTTACTCTAATTAGCTTAGTTATATTTATAAATTGTGGCCAAAATAATTAGAACTAAGAAAAGTCGAACAAATATGAAACTTAATATGTTTCGCCTGAAAACGACACACTTTTTCGAATAGTATGTTGCCGTATAAAGTTGTATCCAAAGCAGAAATCGTTTCTAGTAGTGGTTTACATTAAATATACATGACTAGTCTAAGCAAAAGATATACATGCCAGTACTAGAGGTGTGTATAGTAATTTAAGTGGTAAAAAGTTGAAACTCGCCTGGATTTTTTTTTGGAAATTTATCCTGACTTTTGAAGTTCATTGTGTGATTTATGGCATCGTAAATTGATAATTAAGAAATCTAGAAAAATGATTAGTTCTGCAGGCAAAACATGCTCACCACACTCACCTCAGTTGACAGGTTTACGACTTATATTGCTCGCCAAGTTGTTTAAGAATTAGTTTAAGTATTCAGTATTTAATAAAAAAAACAAAATGACTACCGTTCCTACATCAAAAGATAAGGTCCGGGGAGAAGTGGGTAAAATAGTGCTTATATTCCGATAACGTTTGTCGACTTAGGACAAAAAGAAATATATTGCTTTTTTGTTTTCGTTTTATTTTATGTTTACTTTTTATTTATTTATTTTCAATATTTCCTAACTCGAAAATTTCAGGAGTTACGTGATTATTATTAATATTATTATTATTATTATTATTATTATTATTATTTTAGGCCGAAACTATAGTTGTGGACATCCCCGCCTGAATAATCGGATTAGCCCAACTAACGCTTTTAGTTACCTTTGTAGCCTTTATGTTCTTATTTGCTGATTCCGTGTTTATTTGATTAGATAAACGGTCTAATAACACGTATGGTGGTTCATTATCTAGGTAGGCCGGTTTTAGCCTATCAATACTTACTGAGTCGGTGTTTCCTTGTTTTTGTACTACAAAATACTTAGGTTTTCTTGAAATAACTTTAAATGGACCTTCAAAAGGAGGGCTAAGGGGTGCTTTTACTTTGTCACATCTTATCCAGACGTGCGAGCAACTGCTTAGATCCTTATGTAAAAATGTCGCTCGTGATTGTTCACGAGTATTAATCGGTTTAAGTTTAGACATTTGGTCCCGCAGTTGGTCTGCGTAAGTTCCTAAGTCGAGCGTTTTACTGTCGGTGTGAGGGGTAATGAACTCACCTGGGAGTCTCAGAGTGGTCCCGAAAACTAGTTCTGCCGCTGAACATTGTGAGTCAGTTTTGACAGCTGTTCTTATTCCCAACATAACTAATGGTAGGAATTCTGTCCACTGACTGGGGTTTGAGTGGCATATAAGAGCGGCCTTTAGTTGACGATGGAACCGTTCTACCATCCCGTTTGTTTGAGGATGATACGCCGTACAGCGAATTCTGTTTGAGCCTAGGAGTTTAGCCAGGTTACTGAATAGTTCAGATTCGAATTGAGCCCCTCTGTCTGTCGTTATTGTAACAGGTGTACCAAAAATGGTCACCCAGTTTTGTATGAAGACTTTGGCTACTGTTTCGGCTGTGATGTCCGCGATCGGTACGGCTATAGGGAACCTCGTAAACCTATCTATACATGTAAACAGGTACGTAAAGCCATTTGAACGCGGTAAAGGGCCCACTAAGTCGATATGTACGTGTGCAAAACGCGCATCCGGTTGGGGAAAAACTCCGATGGGTGAATTTGTGTGTCGGCTAACTTTTGATTGTTGACACGCCGAACATTCTCTGACCCATTTATGTACATCTTTCTGGAGATTTGGCCATATGTATCTGGCGTTGATTAGTTTAGTCGAAGATTTCACGCCAGGGTGAGACAATGAATGAAAGTTATTAAATATTAACCGCCGCATATTTTTGGGAACGAAAGGTCGAGGGACCGCTTTCGTCGTGTCACAGTAAATCAGGACATCTTCCTTAGGTGATGGCAGCTGTTTCAGTTTCAGGCTAGAGCATTTAGTTGACAGTAAGTTTTGTAATTCTTGATCAGTTTCTTGACTGTCTCTTAAAATCTCGAAGTCTACTGTAAACTGTTGTATTATATTCATTTCTAATCGAGATAATGCGTCTGCCGCCTGATTGTCTTCACCTTTTACGTGTTGGATATCACTAGTGAACTGTGATATGTAGTCAAGGTGTCGGACTTCTCGAGGCGAGTATTTATCAGTTTTCGCTCTTAATGCGTTTGTTAGCGGTTTATGATCAGTATAAACTGTGAATTCTCTGCCTTCTAGCACGTGCCGGAAGTGCTTGATGGTTAGGTAGATTACGAGGAGTTCTCTACCAAAGGTAGAATATCTCGTCTCTGCTGGAGCGAGTTTTTTTGAGAAGAATGCGATTGGTTACCAGGTGTTTTTAGCTAGTTGATTAAGAGTACTGCCTACGGCTTTGTTTGAAGCATCTACCATTATGGCAAGTGGGTAGTGAGAATTCGGATACGTTAATGTAGATGCTTGAGCAAGTTTATGCTTTAATCGGTTTATAGCATCGACGGCCTTAGAGGTCAACTTGAACTCTTTCGGTTTTCCTTTAAGCGCATCCGTTAGTGGTTGCATTAGTTGTGCACAACCGGGTATAAATCTGCGATAAAAGTTTATTAAACCGAGAAAACTTCTAAGTTGTGTTATGGAGCTTGGGATGGGATATTGTTTAATAGTGTCCACTTCTTGTTTAATTGGTGTAATTCCTTCAGGACTTATGGTATGTCCGAGGAATTTCAACGTTTCCACACCAAAAACGCATTTACTTTGGTGTATGTTCATGCCATTTTCGTTTAGTCGTCTAAGTACTGCCCTCACATGTTGTTCATGTGATTCTAAGTCCGGGCTAGCAATTAATAGGTCGTCTATATACCCTTGAGCAAATGGCATATCTCGAAGTAAATTATCCATATACCTTTGGAATGTTTGTGCCGCGTTCCGAATGGCATGCGTACAAACTCGAATAATCCAAAAGGTGTTGTGATAGCTGTTTTCGGAATATCTTCCTCAGCTACTGGGATATTGTGATATGCCCTGACTAAGTCGATTTTAGCAAATATCTTAATACCCTATAAGCCATTTGTGAAATCTTGGGTATGTGGTATCGGGTACCTGTCTGGTACCATTTGACGGTTGAGGGCTCTGTAATCCCCGCACGGTCTCCAATCGCCTTTATTTTTCTTTGGAACCATATGCAGAAGAGATGCCCATTGACTATCAGATGGACGTATTATGCCCAGCTGTAGCATGTAATCGAATTCGGCTCTAGCTATTTTAAGTTTATCGGGTGCTAGTCTCCTGGGTTTAGCGAAAGCAGGTGCTCCTTCCGTTTTGACTGTATGACATACTTTTAACTTACTTTTGGAAGGTTGAGGGTTCGGTTTCGTTAGCTCTGGAAATTCCGCGAGTATATCCTGGAACTTTGCCGTTGTTACTGGCGGAGTTTGTATTAAATTTAGAGAAGTGATACGACTTTCTGTACCTTTTGTACATTTCCAAGTTTCTTTTAATGTCAAACGTCGTTTATTAGTGTCAACTAGAAATTCATATCTCTCTAAGAAATCCATTCCTAGTATTGCCAGATCTAAATCGGCTACAGTGAAAATCCAGGGGAATTGTCTTCTAAACCCCAAATCGAGTGTCATTGTTTTCTGCCCAAACGTCGCGATTTTAGTTTTGTTAGCAGCTTGAAGTGTGACTGAGGAAGTTTCTCGACCCGGCTCGGTTTTGTTCTTAGGAATGATACTAAGTGCAGCACTCACCAAAAAGTTCAAGCCTGAATTCTTATCTCTAACGTAAAATAAGCGACTGTTTAGGCACTCCGCGTCAGTCGTTGCGACCTGGGGAGGGGTTATTTGTTTCCCTATATTCTTCAGGGTCTGTTTGGGCCAGGCGCATGGTTGACTGCATTTGGTCGATTGAGCACCAAATTTCCAGTGATACCAACAAAATTGTCCAGATTGTTTGGACCTTTGTAACCTGTTCCGTGACACGAATCTCGGTCGTTGTGGTGACATGCTCCTGTCTTTATGACCCATCTGCAATTTGCTGACAGCCTCTGTGAGACTTTTAACACTCGCAATGAGTTGTGCTATGACTGGGTCATTTGCTGATCCTTCTTTTTTAGTATAGTGGATCATGCTTGATGCAGTTGGGGGACCCCTTTCCATTATTCTATCTGCAATACGTGCTAAGTGAGATGAAGAGGTGTCGGGATCTTGTGCATCCAAACAGTGTTGGACGTAGCATGGGAAAGCTTGCATCCATCCTTGTTTTAGGACTGCTTCACCCACTGTGTTGTCGCCTACTAAGGCTTGGAGATGACGCAAAAATTGTGACGGTGACCTATCACCTAATGTTTCCCCTTGGAAGAGTCTTTGGATTCTTTGCCCATCTGATAATCATAGACGATTCATTATTTCTCGTCTTAGGATGGTGTACGGTTGTAGTGTCGGCGGACTTAAAATCAAGTCGCGAACTTCTTTGGCTACTGAAGGGGGTAGGACTGAACATAAGTCTTGATAGCGAACTCCTTCAGATTTAAATATTGTGTCTCGTGAAATAATACTCTAGTTGAGAAAACCACAACTCGGGGTCACTAAGATCGAATTCTGGGATTAGGATATTCGTAGTCATAACGGTGTCTATGTCTACCGATGACTTATCCTCCTGGCTTTCCGTTGGGACTAAGTCTGCCATGTTATATGGACAATATGATAACGTAATGAGGACCGAAAAATACTGAGTGATAAAAATAAAATACTATGTATATAGAAAAATATATATACGTAATCCTAACTATTGTAAATCAGAAGGCTTATTTTTATGACTGAATATAAAAAGAAAAAGTGATATGAACAACAGAAATGAAATACTTTATTTGACACAGGACTCATCAGTTTAATGCTTAGGTATATCCCTATCTAGTGACACAAGAATCCAGAGTATTATGGGAATAGGTCTTTATTCAATGGCGTGGGCAGGAGACAGTGGAGCGCGGTTCTAGTTATTCAAACACACATAATTCTCAACGTTCAATATAAGCTGATAGGAAATATAATCCCTATGCAGAATAAGGAAGTAAATGAATACTGGAGCCTAATTGTTTTGGCGTATGCTTAAGTTTTGAAGTGAACTTTTAACTAGTCAAGCTATGTTGCTACGGGACCACTGACTAAAGATAAGAAATATAGGATTTATTTTGGGTTACCTGCTCGGTCGTTTGTTCAGAATATGAATCGTTAATGCTTGTTAGTACTTAATTACGACATCACTATGTCCCATAATAATATAATTCCAAATTATCGGTAAATCGCCGTATATTCAATCAACTAATGCATATACATAAACAATTGGGGTAAGTGTATATATCAAAAGTCAGTAACGATGAGTTTATGAGAGTAATGTTGGAACACAGTGTAAACTCAACAAAAACTGAACCGACACATGCAACAGTAGAAAGTGACCTTCAACTTGAGTTCAACCCCACATTGAGCAAAAGTAAAATATTATATCCAGAATTGCATCAGCTACCACGGACTTTAACAACATTAGCATCAGATTTCACTGGCTGTTTCGTGAGATACAGGATTCTTAAAAAACGGATATTAGCTGCGCCTATACAGAATAAATATTCACTGTAGAGAGTGAAGTGCACCCGATATATGACCAAGTTACTGTTGCGGTATTACCAGGGCAACTTCTAACGATTGAACCCACTCTTACGAATGAGAATAAATCAGAAGGCAATGAAGGATGGAGGAGAAGTTATATTTGTTTGTGAATAGAGCGGCAATCGAAAAGTAACGTCTAGGCTGGCAAACTAGGGAGAGAGTTGCTTTCCACGGTACAGCGTGACGTGATCTGGTGATGATGTGTGACCGAGCACCTTCAACTGGTAGTGTCCGCTAAAACAAACATGGTCAGCATCAATGTCGAGGACTTATGTAACTATTTACTTTGGGGATTATTTACTGCTACAAGAGTAATTCGAACAACAAAACAGAGTCCTTCTAGAGACAAATTGAGAGGTGTTTTTATAAACAAGACTATCTACATAAATGTATTATGAAAATGATCAAGTACAATATGGAAACATTGTACACTACTGTATACTAACAAACTCAACGAATTCAAAATAACTCCCAGCAATAAGTTCCAGGCATTTGGCGATCAGCTAAAAGAAGATAGGGTTACTATGGAGGACAACCCGAAAGAGATTAAGGAATCAATAACTTAGGCATGTCAGGAAGTTTTGGGTCGCAAGGAGCACTGTCATGAAGAATGAATTTCTGTTAGTATTCTAAATAAGATCCGAGAAAGGAGTAGCAAGAAGACAGCAACTGATAATAGCCGAATGAGAGCGGAGAAAGCCAAGACACAGGCTGAATACACAGAGACCAACAAACAAGTAAAGGGGAGCATTAGGGCGGATGAACTAAAATATGTAGAAGACATAGCAATAACAGAGGAAAAAGCTGCAAGAGAAGGAAACATGGGACACCTACACGATACAACGAAGAAACAGGTTCAAAAATACAGTGAGCCGGAACGACCAACCAAGAACAATGATAGCAAACCAATCAGTGCGACTCAAGAACAACGAAACAGGTGGGTAGGACACTTCGAAGAACTTTTGAATAGACCAGCCCCATTGAACTCACCAGTCATCAAAGCAGAATCTACGGATCTCCCTATAAACACCGACCCATCAACAGTCAAAGAAATCAAAATGGACACTCAACAGATCAGGAGTTGAAGGTCACCAGGTTTAGACAACATACCAGTTGAGGCACTAAAGTTGAATGCATAAATAATTGCAAAAATGGTCCACATCCTCTTTAGGAAGATTTAGTAGGAAGAACAAGTGCTAAAAGACTAGGAAGAAGGGCGCCTCATCAAGATTCCAAGGAAAGGGGATCTTAGTAAGCTTGAGAACTACTGAGGCATTACTCTTCTCTCAACACCAGGAAAAGTCATCAACAAAGTGTTATGAAGCGGAATGAAAGATCCAGTTAACACCCACCTGCGATATCAAAAGACTGGATTCTGTAAGTATCGATCGATTACCGACCAAATCGCGACTCTAAGGATAATTTTTGAACAATCAATTGAATGAAATTCACAATTTCACATCAATTCCATTGACTATGAGAAAGCATTTGACATAGTGCATAGTAATACATTATTAAGCCTTCTTTGGCACTATGGTGTATCCGAGAAGATAGTTAGCATCATACGAAATTCTTACGACGGACTACATTGTAAAATCGTGCATGGTGAGTAGCCCACAGATTCATTCGAAGTAAAGACAGGTGTCAGACAAGGCTGCTTACTCTCACCCTCCCTTTTTCTGCTGGAAGTTGACTGCATTATAATGTAGAAATTAACCTGTGCATAATGCTATCAATTACCAGATAGCTGGTTACAAATATGTACAGTTTTTGTATTTCGACAAGTCGACAGTCCCTCAATCCAAGAAGAGAAAGGAATTCCACTTAAAGACGTGTTCTCAACATTTCACTGACTTTATTATGTAGCATATGAAGTACGTGCTCTATTTACATGACAACATCAAGTAAGTGTTAATCAGTATCGCTACATTATTAATACAGTGTAGCAAACACAGAGTACTGATGCGAGATACATGAATTTAGACATTTATAATCAAAATATGAAATACTCGTGAAGTGCACCCGGTATACGACCACCTTACTTTTGTTGTATAACCAGAACAACTAACGATTGAACCCACTCGTACGAATAAGAATAAATTAGAAGGTAATGAAGTATGGAGGAGAAGTTACGTTTGATCTTAAGTGTAGATGAGTTAATGGGACAACAACGTGTAGGCTGGCTAACTAGAGAGCGAGTTGTTACCCACTTCCGGTCGTGTCGTGATCTAGTGGTGATGCATGACCGAGCTCCTTCAACTAGTCGTGTCCGCTAAAACCAACATGCTCAGCATCAATGTCAAGAGCCTATACAACTATGTATTTAGGGAATTATTTGCCGCTACGCATGTATATTATCAGTTGTCGTTAATATACCAAACAGGAAAAAGTTTATATTAACTCAGTTTAATTGATAAGAACTTCGATTCGTAATCATAAGACAATATTCCACAGGTCTCTTTACATTCGATAAACAGTAAGTGCGGTATCCTGAGCAGAATACAACTATGTAAGTTTAATCAGAGAAGAAAATATCCGGGGCAGCAGATCAATTGAATGTATGATAGTCACTATGTGAAACTATAATACGAAAGAGGTACTAATCCTTTATTAAGACACCAGACACTCGGCTGAGAACAACTAGCAGAGTGAATACGTGTATTTAACAGCCGGTGGCGAAACACGAGAGTAGTCGTATAGAGTGGTAAAAAAGTCAAGGTCACAGAGTTATTATTTTTACGTATTAACGAATGTTGCTAAAAATGTGTATCAAGAAACATACTTATAAAAATTACTACATTCATAATGTTGAATTAGTGTTTCTAAATAACCCTACAACAGCAATTTATACAAACACTTACTATTCTGGCATTTACATAAGTTGATTTATTAGTTAGTTTGGCAATGTATTCAAACTGGTCATCATTCAAATGCAAGGATTAATACAATTCTCTCAACTCACTAATACTAAAATGTGTTTTTGAAATAAAGATATATTTGTACAGATTACTTAACAGTAGTTCATAGCATAGCATTAAATAATTTTAGATGACATTTCATAACCTACTCTTTTATTTGCTAGTTATTTATCATCGTCTACATCTGCGGAAAAGGTGATGTACTACCAGAATTATTGCTTACGTTAACTGTACGGCTAACATTAAACTTACTATCCAAGTATGAACCAGCCTTTCTTATAACAAATCAACTATTCATCACTTTTCTCACTACAATTTCATTCATACATTCTTTATATGTTCTGCGTTTAGTAGTGATCCTAGAAGTTTAACCACCTCAACTGAAATATAACTAAGCTACGGTAACATTAAGGACTACCAATTACATATATAGGACTGGAAGTCATACGGCTACTGAATTCAAAATGTGAATAGATTATTTCACCGGTTGATTTTATGTTCACTGCGAATCAGATAAATTATACCTGACACAAAAGAATTTACTACTTTATTGGCTTGGTTCGGACCATCATGGCGGACCAGTTTTAAATGGTCTCGGATGACACATTTACACTAGGGTTTGTTGGCAGATATAATAAGATGTAATCTTCATCCGATATAAAGCTTCAAAATAATATATTTTAGAACAAAACTGAGATACCATTTAAATTCCATAGAAAATTAGACCTGTGATAAAGCACCAGTTACAAGATTTAGTGAGGCTAATAGTCAAGGAGATTTTAACATGCCTGTTGAGGCCATACAGAATGCTAAATTTGAACAGTACAAATTTCACCAGTAGAGGAGTCCTAACGATTTCAGATAAACCTCGACCGCTCATTATGAATTTAGAAATCCTCTAAGCTGAGAGCATATTACTAGCTAAATAATAGGCTAATGCAACTGCTTGGGAGTTCTATTCATTTGTTAACACTGACAATTTAAATATCTCACTCTTTCACATGTACTGAGACTGATGGGTTCATGTAAAAATAACTTCTTATAAAAATCACTGTTCACATCTTAGTAAAAAATTTTAGTGTCCCATCAAATTTGTTGTCCTAAAATTTACATTATCTCTGAAATAAATATGGAAATTGAGGGTTTGAATCTAGTTCCATTAAATTATTTCCGATATTACGCATAGAACTTGTTTAATAATTGCTTTCACTATTCAAAATATGTACGTTAAAAACATTATCAGGAGTCTAACTCTTCACTTGCTTCGTGGCTTTACAAGCCATGATACAGAAACTGTCCCTGTGGCACCTCTGTATGACCACCATATGTTGCATTTCAGAAATATGGAGAAATGGCATAAAGGATAATTATAGCGGAAAGGAATGATAACCAGTGATGGCAACTAATTTTTTGTAACGTTTAGACGGTCTGATATTTTAATGGATTCATTCTAATCATTGAGAGATTGTAACATTTAAATCCATATTGTGCAGAATTTGCATATTTATTATGTAGTTATTATGTAAAGTATTCTTACAACACAATTTAGTTTGTTTCGAAATCTGAATACCTGAAATAAATACTTCACAAATATCTGGAAGTATTATTATTATTATTATTATTACCAAAAGCAATACAACTATACCTATAACTAATATGTATATATGCGTTTCTGAAGTTACACAATCATGAGATATGTAGTGGCAGCTTCTGGCATTGTAAGTAGTTAGATTATTCACAACTGACCTTAAGCATTTTCCTTTCACTATGCGACATTGCAACAGAATGTGACCTGTACAGTCCTGCCTTGCATATCCAACTTCAATAACAGTTCACTAAGATTTTTGAAATTAAAGGGTCTCAAGCAGGATTAATGGGCAATAATTTAATGAAACTGTTTATGATTATGAGGATAGTTAACCCTGAAAGTTGTTGTTCTACGATGCATAGTATCAAGTTCACGAATCTTTCTAGCTACTGTTAATCATGAATATGATTATTCATACTAGATCAAAATTCAGATAGCTGTAAATAATATAAGCATTAAATACTTATATGCATAAAAATTTCTATTATGAACATAAACTTTAAGATCTTAAAAACACGTTAGCAATTATTCAGTGTAACATTGTAGGTTTCAGAAAGCATTATCAAAACCGAAAGATAAAAAACAATACTTTATTAATCTCTAGTGTAAAACACTCACAATATACAAATCAGTTGATTTTTAGGCCTAGATCATATACCATGAAGGAAAAAATAGCTATTTCATTTAATTCCTTGTTTAAATTAATTCATCCTTGATTTAATATATATACTCTAATGTTAAAGACCTTTGCTTCAGATAATTAATAACTACTTTCTTTATATGCTATAAGCTTTGTGCAGTTAGCATTATCCATGGTAAAAAGATAAATGAATGTACACTACTAACGTCGGATTTGATGGTCCAGTTGAGCGGATTAAATAAATAAATATATTGTGAAATTTCACACAATTCATACTAGTTTACAAGCATGGTCACGAAGATATATGAGAGTAATTACTCAAAAGAGTAAACATACAATATGGACATACATGTACGATACATAGGTTCCACACACTTGGAGTTCACAAGGTAATAGCAGTAATTGTATGAAAATTGTTACATGTAGAGCAAGACACAAGATATAACCTTGTGGTAGTAACCATCGAGCAGCTAAAAGGTGGTACGGAAGATAGTTTATAGCAGTATGTTAGTATTGTATTTCAAAGTCAAGTACACTCTTCTCAACTTGGCGTAGATGTCCGGCGTTATACTAAGTACGTTGTGACAGTGTCTGTTAAAAGGAGATAAAAAAAAGTGTATATAGTGAAAGATTATAGGTGTGGGTTACAAGAAACAGATGAAATTGATGAGGTATGAAATAACACGTTCGGGACAATAAAGTTTATGCAAAACGAATATTGTGACAGACTCAATAATAAGCTACAACTACTCCGTACAGTAATGAAAAAATCCTGGAGAGTTTTCTGAAACGTCTTCAAACTTCATTAGTTATGTTGTATTCAGTATTTTCTGTCAACTTTTCCTCTAATCGCTAACGTGAGTGCTGGAAAGCAGTGTGATATTCACCGAGCGCCAACTTGCACTACATTTCTGTCTTTCAGTCGTGTTAGGCCTTGGACACCAATATGTCCACAACGGATTTCTGAGGATAACCACAGACAACACTATTGAAATTTTTTATGAAGATTGTATTTTAATATGGGACTAATACTCACTAAAAGGGGTGAAAAATAACCCTAGCACACTCATTAAACACTGAAAACGTTGTGGATGACATCAGCCCCAATCTAGTTTATTTTCATCACTGCATTCAATATTTTGTTTCCATATTGTACAATAATGATAATACAGACCACTTCAGTACTCTCAAAAGTAACAATTGTTATTTTTATTGACATTATTATTATATCAATAATACGTAGTAATTCTTCAAATGCTATGTCCGCACTTAAAGTGTGCCATAGTAATGTGTTGCCTATACGAGTATTGTGTTACAATAATAACTTTGTTGATCGTTTTTTTATTCGAGCCCTTTTAACTTTCAGTATATAACAATGGCTTATTTAGTTTCACATGCTTTGAATTTTGGCCATCTAATTCTTATTTGACCTTTATCGCTTTACTCTACAATCGTACGGCTTTCCCTCATACTCTCGAGTTAACTTTCTATTGGCTGAAAATTATGACCAATTAGAATATGATTAAACTAATTTGACCTGGAAACGTTCTAAATTACCTGAAAAAAAATTTCTCTTCACTACTTACACTGTCTGACTGTAGTTAGGTATTCTAATTTGGGTTTTCTATTTCCTTAAAGAAGTGTCTGAGGTCATTCATCAATTTTACGAAGATAATTATGAAGTACAAACAGATGTTATCTAAACATATTAATCAATATTCATCTCAACTGAGTGACTGCATCTCCGTAAGTTGCATGACAATTGACAAAAACGACGTACAATCATTACAATTGGAATGTAACACAAATTTACCTTTAAAGTCAGCTGGGACTCAAATGTTAAATAAACTTGCTGCCGAGTCTTTGCTAACCGTAACAGAGAACAACTTGAAGGAAAACATCCAGACTGCTAATACTCAATACACTCAGACTAGTGCACATCAAGTATTAATTCCAGATTCACAATTGTTACCTCCCAGCACTTCGCGTAATACACATGTAGCAAATAAATGTCATATAAAAATAAACGCTGCACATAATCCTCCTAAAGTTAAGAAAAGTAAGTTATCAACTGTTTTATTGATGTCATTAAATTTAAGTTTATAACATCTTTCTTCAATCATTAAATCCTGTGCTAAAACCATGTATCTTCATGAATTCTACATTAAATGCGTTCCATTATGGTATTTATACGTATCTCGAAGGTGACAAATCAATGTATTAGTTCAAATCATTTAACTAACGTCTTAAGAACTTAGTTTATGCATAATTTTGTATGCGACACAAAACATAGTTGATGGCTTCTTGCTTTGATTTGTTTGGTGACAACCATTCAAGTATATTTTGAAGTGTAATCGTAAAAGAATATCAAATACCTTAAATGTGATAGAAATATGGTATTGTACATATAATCAAGGAAATATTTCTAAAATAATTAACAATTTTGTCACCATCTGATTATTTATGAGAAGAGTTTAGGTCCTAACTAGAAATGATACTATTATGATTTTTTAAATCTTCATTTACTACTCACATGTTCAAATGAATATTTAACTTCCAATCATCACTTACTGCGTCTAAGTTCCATCTCAATGTACTTGAGTCAGGAAATCTGAGAATCTCGTTTTTAATTTGTATTGTTTTTAAAAAGCCTATAAACCGCATTCCTGACTCTTTAGCTTGAACATAATTAGTGTATTAACCCATTCTTTTCAAAAGTAAAACGTATATCAGTAAGTTAACTACTAACTTTGTATACAAAGTCATTGGTTATTTACTCGTTAGCGTATTTGCACTTTGACTGCTTGTACACAGGTTTAAACTCTAGATCACTCAGATGTTATCAACCAAATGATATCACTAACACTTATACAAATTTAGACTCAAAATCTGGTTTATTTTATCCTATTTAAGCATATAAATTACTATACAGTATTATACAGATTAAATGAACCACAAGCAAAGCATTTGTGATGAAAAAAGAATTAGAGAGTAATACCCGTATCCAATAATGTTATCCTCCAAAATCATGTTTCACTTTTATGGTATTGTTCATTGAATCAAAAGTGACTACATATCTAAGTTACGACTCAACTCAAGAAAGGTATTTTGGCTTCTTTGTTACTCAGATTTATGTGGTAAAAGATTGTTACAGATACAGAATGGCCGATTATACTGTTCAACCTTGTTTCAGTAGTCCTATTCAGACAAACAATAGTCCTATAGAACGATTAAGAAAGAGACTAGTAAGACACGATATATTAATATATTAACACTTGTAAGTAGTTCCGAGTGGAAAATTCTACATACAAAACAAAAAGTAAACCACATAGGTCAAAATGTTCTGCTTATTCAAATGTGACGGAAGTCTTACAGACCTCACTTTTTTTACTAAGCACAGCTCAAATATTCCAGTATGTCAAAGTTGTTACTTAGTTTAATAAAGACATTATTTTTCAGAATCACTGTTTAACCCAGTAAATAGCTCATCTGTAACAACTCTTCATCGGATGCATTTTGTAGGCTATTCACTTCCTGAGGTAGTGGACATTTAGCTTTGGAGTCACCATGTCTAAGTAATAATCAATCAATCAATCAATGCCTGTTACCACAAGTGGAGCATAGGTCACCCATCACCATTCTTCAACCAACTCCGTCCTGGGCTTTCTTTACCAGCTCGTCCTAAGTGCTCTTCATTCTATTCATGTCCGTTTCCGATTCCCAACACAATGTGTTCCTGGGTCTTCCTCTGTTTCTTAGGCCTTTGGGATCTCAAGTTATTTCTTGTCCTACGACACAGTCCGATGGTTTCCTTAATGTGTGTCCAATCCACCTCCAGCGTCTTTTCTTAATTTCTTTCTCGGCTTGAAGTTGATTAGTTCTCTGCCACAAAAGGTTGTTGTTGATGGTATCTGGCCAACGGATTGGAAGTATCCTACGCAAACAGTTGTTAATAAATACTTGTATCTTCTGAAGGATACTTTTCGTAGTTCTCCAAGTTTCAGCTCCATATAACAGAACTGTCTTCACATTTGTATTGAAAATTTTGACTTTAATGTTGACTGACAGTTGGTTTGAGTTCCAGATGTTTTTCAGTTGTAGAAATGCTGTTCTTGCCTTACCAATCCGCGCCTTCACATCCGAGTCAGACCCTCCTTGTCTGTCGACTATGCTGCCCAAATATGTAAAGGTTTCAACGTCTTCCAGAATTTCTCCGTCAAGTGTAATTGGGTTAGTGTTCGTTGTTTTGTATCGAAGGATCTTACTCTTCCCTTTGTGTATATTGGGGCCTACTTCTGCCGGGCTGGGCTATATGTTCATCTTCATCTGCATTTGATGTTGTGTGTGAGATGGAAGAGCTAGGTCATCTGCAGTCCAAGTCATCTAGTTGCGTCGATGCTGTCCATTTGATTCCGAGAATGTCTTGAGATGTTGCGGTCTTCATGATCCAGTCGATGACCAGTAGAAAGAGGAAGGGCGAGAGCAAACAGCCTTGTTTGACACTGGTCTTCACTTCGTATGAATCTGTGAACTGACCTCCATGCACGATTTTACAATGTAGTCTGTCGTAAGAATTCCGTATGATGTTGACTGTCTTCTCGGGTACGCCATAATGTCATAAAAGGCTCCATAATATTCTCCTATCCACGCTGTCGAATGCTTTTTCATAGTCGAGGCCTTTCGATCTCGGAGTTGGGCGTCGACTGGGTCCTTTATTCCGTTGAATAACACTCTGTTGAAGACCTTTCCTAGTACCGAAAGTAGAATGATGCCTCTGTAGTTCTCACAATTGCTGAGATCGCCTTTCTTTGGTATCTTGATGAGGTACCCTTCTTTCCAGTCTGCCGGAACTTGTTCTTCCTCCCAAATCTTCCTCAAGAGAATGTGGAGTATCTTTGAAGTTGCTTCTATGTCTGTCTTCAGTGCCTCCTTTGGTATGTTGTCTGGTCCTTCTGACTTACCAGTCTTGATCTGTCTGACGGCCATTTTGATTTTTTCGACTGTTGGTGGGTCCGCGCTTTTAGGGAGATTCGTGTCTGCTGCTTCGATGACTGGTGGGTTCAGTGGGGCTGGTCTATTCAAGAGTTCTTCGAAGTGTTCTACCCACCTGTTACGTTGTTCATGCACTTCAGTGTTTGGTTTACCAGCCTTGTTCTTGATTGGCCGTTCTGGCTTAATGCATTTCCCAGCTAGCTTCTTCGTTGTATCATATAGCAGCCTCATGTTTCTTTCTCTTGCAGCTTTTTCCTCTGTCATTGCTAGATCCTTAACAAATTTCCGTTTATCCGACCTGATACTCCTCTTCACTTGCTTGTTGACTTCGGTGTATTCGGCCTGTGCCTTGGCTTTCTATGTTCTTGTTCGGCTGCTATTAATCGCTATCTTTGTGTTCCTTCTTTCTTGGATCTTGTCCAGAGTACCAACAGAAATCCATTCTTTTTGGTGTTGTTTCTTGGGACCTAAAACCTCCCGACATGCTGAAGTTATTGTTTCTTTAATCGCTTTCTCGTTGTCTTCCATATTAGTACCACCTTTTTCTAGTAGATCATGAAATGCCTGGAACTTGTTGCAGAGAATTAATTTGAATTCGTTGGGTTTGTTAGTATCCCGGAGAAAGGCTGTATTAAACTTGTGTAATACTGCTGCTCCAGTTGTCCAGTGCTTCCCCAGCTTCAGTTTCATTTTAGCCACCACTAGATGGTGACCGGAAGCTATGTCGGCTCCTCTCCTTGCTCTTATATCTTCCATGGTCCTTCTAAACTTCTTATTAATGCAGATGTGGTCTATTTGGTTCTCCGTAATGTGGTCCGGTGAAACCTATGTAGTTTTGTGTATACGCTTATGGGAAAAAATGGTGCCACCTATAATCATTTTGTTGAAGGCACATAAGTTTACAAATCTCTCACCGTTATCATTCCTTTCTCCCAGTCCATGTTGTCCCATGATGTCTTCATATCCGGTGTTGTCCACTCCAATCTTGGCGTTGAAGTCCCTCATCAGAATGGTCAGGTCCTTGGCTGAACATTTCTCGACGATTGACTGCAGCCTTGCATAGAAATGGTCTTTGTCGTCTTCGTGGCTGTCGTTGGTGGGTGCATAGCACTGACATGACATTCATTGTATTCTCTTCATTCTTTGTCTTGAAGAAGGCTTTGATGATCCTAGGTCCATGAGGTTCCCATCCTACAATAGCCTTCCATGCTTCTTGGGGCATCATTAGTGCTACCCCTTGTGTGTGGGGGGCGTTTTCTTCTTCGTGGCCGGAGTATAAAAGCACATCTCCCGAGGATAATCATTGCTGTCCAGCTTGTAACCAATGCGTTTCGCTTATTCTAAGTGTCTATAGGTCGTATCTTTTCATTTCTTCAGCTATTTGCATGGTTCTCCTTGTCTCGCACATCGTGCGATTATTCCATGTACCTATATTAATTGTTGCTTTGGTCGTCAGAATAGACATCGGCCTCGTGGCATCCGAAGAAACTGGGCTTTTACCATGAGGCGTCATAACACACCTTCCAACTCCCAGGGCAGAGTGAAAATGGTTATAAAGGTTTTTACTGGTTAGCGTTTATTTAGCAAGGTTGTTTTACGGGATGGGGTTGCTAACTTCATGCCCAACCCTGCTCCTTTATCCGGGCCTGAGACCGGCAGCAACCCTATGGGGCTCCAGGCGGAGTTGTCTAAGTAGCAGCTTGGTCATACTTCTCATGTTTGTCAGTCATATGCAATGTAGAACACATGCATATAGCCATGTTTCCATATAGCATTAGCATGACAAGATCAAATTTAGAAGATTAACACGATAACAGAATACGAGAGGAAGGAATAAAACAAACGTATGAATGAAAGAGTCATGGAACTGAAAATCTAGAAAAAGATAAGAGTGAATACACTTACCTCACTGTGATCGACTGCGAGTCGTATCACACAGTGTCCCCAGCTACTGACTGTTATTATCACGCAGACTCCAACTAGATATTCTACATCTACCAACATGGATTAGACCAACAGTGAGACACTTCATAGACGGATACAATGTTTTAGTTTGATCCCCCATGGCTTTTTCCATTCTGCTCCTACACCAGCCTATATTTTAAGACGAGGTAGGGGCTCTTGGAAATCCGCAGCACATTGCCTAACGTCTTAGTGTTCACAACCTCTTTGGCTGATCTACCACTTTCCCTATTACTCTATCAAACATCAATATTACTTACTCGGTTATTCTAGGATATACAGGGGTTATTTCGAAACAAAAATAGTCGAAGACCTGAAGCCTACGTATGTGTTTTATTTTCACAACTCATTCTTTGCATCCATAGGTTAAAACAACATAGCTTTGCATTAGCATCAATCTGCAAAATCATTTACTGACAGGCTAACACAAGGGAAGATTACTTCCAAGTCAATAGGTAAAAGTAGTCCTTGTAGTATTTACAATGGTACTATCAATTTAAATATATTTAAATTTAAGGAAACTCATAAAATAAAAAAATATTCCACCGTGATATTAATAAATTGTGTAGTTGTATTTTCTGTTCATTATCCAGTAAACAGCTGACTTATTCACTGCTGGTCAGAGTTACATTATTTTTCATTTTGTCTAGAAGTTTCTTAGAATTTTTAAAATTATGTATAGCACTCTGCTTCGAGATATCTTATTATCATTTTTAGGGTTTTAACATCTCGGTTTTAAGAAATTATGATGTGCACGTCACTCAACTGTGCATATGACCTGCTTTTATTTCAGTTTATTGATTATATATATATATATATATACACTTGATGTGACCTTAATTATATCGTTAGGTCAAAGGGCATCAGACCGATTAAACAAGCTCAGTTTCACATATGTTAAAATTATATATGCATAGTAGGTATACGGGTAGTGTGCACAAAATAATACTACATCTTTCCTTAACTGTCTAACTGACCAATTTTCATATTTCGGCTGCTAATGCTGTTCGGATAAATGTTTAGCTTTATTTTCATAAATATGGAATCAATGAAAATCGGTTAAGCGTATCTAGTAAGTAATAAGGTACATAAGCACAGATTTCAAACGAGACAGAAATGTTTTCACCTCCATAGCTTATTAGCCTACTAATGTTTCTGAATTTTGTGAAAAGATTGTCTCCAACGTCTTCATAGATTACTTGCCTAAAAATTCCGTCCTTTCAACACGAGAAAGCATACAAAAGAAAAATATACTAGGCAATAGAGTCAATATATACATATTTTTAAATCTATTGCTTTCTTATCCATACAAAGTACACAATGTACCTCCTCAGCTTCATTTACACATTTTTGTGGTTTAGCAGTTTGTTTCGAAGCTTCTTTAGTTGCTCACATACGTTCTAAGTTGAACTGAGCTATTTCTAGGTGAACTTAACTCTGTGCCTGCTGCTCTGCCAGACGAGTTTCTAAGTTACGTACTTGGGTGGATAAGCTACAACAATAACAAAAAAGCACTAGTTTAACTATTCTGTAAATCTGCAATGAATACAATTACATCGTACACATATTTTGGTTACAAATTTATTAAAACTTAATAAAATATAATTCATACACTAAGATATAGCTTATGCGGTATTGAAAATGGAATAACAGGAAATGTCGAAATTTAGTTAACGTTTGTTAACAAACAATATCGTAGGTTTTACCTCCAAAACTTGTCATCACATCTTAGCAAGAAATACTTAATTATTGAGGCTATTACATGTAGCTATGTTGTGACCTGACCAAAATAGGGGGTCTTCCCTATATTGAGGTTTAGTTTCTCAACATCTTTACATTAAGATAGACATTAGCGAAGAAATGTAACATAGATGACTGAAACCTTGTCCTGGCATAAAGCAATAGTGAAGCTGTATTAGCTTAGAAAATAAGCTAATTTGAAAGTGCGATAACTGATACATTAAGCCAGTCACACCAAGTCTCATCAGCACAGCTAAATGAACACCAAAGAAGTAATAATAACATCAGTGGTAGTAAAAAAGATTAGACACAGAGGATATGATTCGGAACGAAAGAATTAATTGGCGGGAAGAAAAATATAAAATAATTTCAAGCTCAGGAAGAACAAAGAGTGGATGGACCTACTCCAATGCGACTGATTACATACCATGTCACCTAGCTTCCAACTGCTGGTCACGACAGTCACACAGAGACAAACTAAGTAATATGAATCTACTAACACGGCTCACACCAACAGTTCATCACTTCATGGACTGGTGTCACGTTTTGCTTCAGCCGCTCATATCTCTCTGTCTATAGAGAGTCGAATGCTTCTTTATGTTTGGGAAAACTATTATTGTTGGGTGCATGTAAGTATATTTATTTTCTAAAACCTGGCAAGTGGTGAATATTTGATTAATACAGCCACTGGGTCTTCCTTTAGGGTTTGTAGTTAAATGCCCAATAATTAGTGAAGCTATCTTTGACGCCATTCCATTTATACTGCCCCCCTCCTACTGTTACCATAGGATTTCCATACTTTCTTATGGAATGGGACGATCAGTGATTGAAACCAGTCAGATGAAGTTACTCCCAGTTCTCAGACTTTAACTAAAATATCGGTCAACCTAATTGCTAAAACTAAACAATAATCTTTAAAGACATACGGATTTAATTCATCCAGTCTAGCCGCTTTTCGTCACTTCAGACTAGCTATAGCTCTTCCAGCTTCAAGAATAGTCGAGAGCCTATATGTCGAATTTTGAATCAGGCTGTTTCGAAATAATGGACAGCCGTCAGGTAGTTGGATACCGTGTGAACTGTTTTCTGGGATAATTCACTAATCTCTCTAAACATCTAGGTTGAGTAGATAAGTCTTGTTATTTTGGGAGGTTTTATTATTAAAACTTGACATTTTAATTCCAGATTCTTTTATAAGTTAGAAGGGTTATGTAGTTTTGTCTCCTTAAAGTTCTTCACTTTTGTCGCTTACAACAGCTCATGACTCTTTGCCAGTTTACATCTAATTTATCTTTGCTTCTAATCATGTTAGAACAGTGACAGGATGATTTTATGAGAGCCTAACAATCCAATAGACGCCACTGAAATCTACTGGCTTTTCCTAACATTTTAGCTGTCTGGGGAAGTGGTCGATCAGTTTGTATATCATTGTCGACTGAGGTGGTTAGGATCACATATATGTATACCCACCACTTACCTTTAACAAGGACGATTACTAAAGCAGGAGCAGAGCAGAAGTTAGGGGCGGTTAGACTAGGACTTAGAATCAGTCTATGAAGTCGTTGACTGATAGCCTAATTCAAGTATATTGGTAACAAATAGCAATGGTTGGAAACTCTAGAAGACGCAGTTCAAAGTCGGTTGCAGTGGTTCTCGTCCTTCTTAGTCTTGCATTTGAAATCACGTTATAATGGACAAATTTACAGCTGTATTTGTTATTTAAAATACCCAGTCATATAGAAAGTTTTCTTCATCTCGACACACAACAACGAACAACCTCGCACTTTGTGCAAGGACGTTTGAACACAATGACTGAATAACTAGTACAGAGAAAATCAAGGTATAATAATGGTCATTAGAAAGCTATTAATTGTAAGAATGTAGAGATTAAATAACTGAAAGTTTATTAATTTCATGATGAAATTATCAACAATATTCTCCCGAAACTAAGTTAGTCGTTTTCCTATATTCCTTCCTTAACACTATTATGATTCTTCAATAAGGATTTGTATGTAATATGCATATAATGCATAATAGTTTGATAGCATAACTTGGGTTTACATTAGTTTATGAGTTGTAACTCTGTAAGCATCGAAATTGCATTATTATTCGTGATCTTTACACACTTAAAGTAGCCAATTCCGATGGCAGCTCACCATAAGATTTGACTTGATCAGTAGTATTCAACTAGAGAACTTGTAAGAGGTTAGTTCACTTCTTTAATCCGATTTCCAGTGATAGACATTGCAGCATAACCTCACGACCAGTAGAGTCAAACGGCGCTTCCAGGTCGAGGAATACGACGATTGTTGGATGTCTAAAAGTGTATTAATGTTCCAGGACCGACCAAAGTATGAATATTTGGACTATTCAACCACATCCACTTCTGAAACTACCCCCGTATAGACTGGGACGATTTGTGATTGAAACCAACCAAATGGGATTGCATCCTGATCCCAGATTCTAGCCAACATCTTAGTTAATCTCGTTGCTAAAACTGGACCACTGTCCTTAAATATCTCAAGAATGAAACCATTAGGTTCCGTTGCTCCCTCTCTTGCTCTAGGTAGACTGTAACCTTTACAACTTCACTAAGATTTGGGGGAGAAGAGAGGAATAACATCAATTTGCCGTTCATAGTGCCTAGAAATGGTGTGTAACCGAGGTGAGGTGAAAAGCCAGTTGGACTGTTGCCTAAAGTGTTCTGCCCACCAGTACAATCTCCTAGATTGAGAGTAACTAATAGTCCTATCTTTTCCGTAGACAGTTACACCAGCGGCCAGCTTTCTGATACCTGGTTTCTTGATAAGCCTGAAAAACTGTCTACTATTACCTATTACCGCCGCCTTTTTCATCTCTTTAACTTTCTCTACCGATCACTACTCATCATCGCTTTGTAGGCTTTTTACCAAATTGTGTTTAAGTTACCTCCGCTCCTCATAGTGTTTACAGCTAGATGTGATGAGTTTTTGAGCATCTTTCAGTTCAGTAGATGCAACCAAAATCCACTGATTTTTCCTAACCTTGTAGTTTAGTTTACTAGTATGCATAACTGTTATTTCAATAGGTTTTTGGATATCATTCCAAGCTGACTCGGGGTGGGTATCGCTTACATAGTTGACTTACTGGTTTTTTGGTTTCCGAAATATACTCTTGGCTTTTTTATCAATTAGTCGAACTCTAAGGGGCCTCCTTATTGTGGATCTTTTTGGTCTAGTGAGATGCGCAATATTACACATTCGTACTGGACCATGATCCGATTCCAAACATGTGACCAAAATGAACTGCAGTCTTCTATCAAGCCCTTTCAACGGTGGCTTGCTAGGAATAGCCAATTATCTGAGTATAATTGCAGCAGACGGTCGCTATTATCTGTTCCCTGAACCTCGATACCATACAATCCACTCAGGTGTCTTCGGATTTCGTTTAGTCTACATATACAATCATTAAAACCACTAGCCACCATTACTACATCAGTGAGCTTAGCTTTACGAAGGAGGTTTGAAAGCCTTCTGTGAAATTCACCTTCAACTTCATCTGAGCTGTAAATAGGGGGGGCGTAGGTAGAGACAATAAAGAGTCCACGACATGTTTCCATGTCTTTCCAAGCTCTTACTGTTTCATTTAGTCGGACGGCGCACAAAAGATTGTCTATTGAAATCAAGTCTAGGAGAATCTTTTCTGCATTTGAACTTAATGCCATAACTACACTAGCCCTCAGGTAGTAGAAGCGGGGTTCCCGAATACACGAAGAGTAAGCTGGGTTGGTTCTTTATTTTGACAAGATGGAGTAAAGCGAGTGACTGTACTTGGATCATTATATACGTGTTTCGGCGAAGCACACATTGACGGAGAGGGATTCTAGAGTCATTAAAAGCTTCAATAGGTAGTTTAGAGGGAGGTTTCAGGAGGTTAGGAATAACATTTCGTAAACTAGAACAATTAACACTAGCTGTGCGAAGTGATAAAGGCATGTGAGAAGGGTTAGTCGCAGAGACAAAAGAGTTATTAATAGTTTTGATCTCAAACAATATGATCATGCGTTCTACGAAAGGTATAATGGCGGTTGTCATTTCATGACTGTTCACACCATGGAAGGGTATTACTTCTTGGGGTACCTGAAAAAGAAACTGAGTTAGTGTTAATGACTTTGGGAGTGATAGCAGAGCCCAAGGGACAACTGCTTGAGACCGATCACGCACAACTTCGGTATGGGGAGTTTTTAAAAGGCCTTACCGCCGGAAACAGAAATCCGTGGAGTAAGGTGAGGTGTGACATTTTTAGAGTCGACTATTCTACCACCTTCTTTCAGTTGAGAAGGTAGTATCGCTGCAGATGCTGGTTATCCGACGGAAATACCATACTGCTGCCACACCCCACTGCAATCAGTAATATGACTTCTCAATTAGACCTTGGGTTGACACCTTTAGTCTTACCGCTCTCCAACAGACCTGCTTGGCATGATGGGACTTATAGGAATATGTGTTCTAGACAATATAGCTTGGTTGGGTCATCAATATAGTATGCCCAATTACCATTTCAAGGTAGCAGATATCTCCACTTCTCTTAGATTCAGTTTGATAATTTCATCTCTCAATGTTATCTGGGGTATGGCAACTTGAACTGATGTGTGCACGTACCAAGTTCAATGTTGAGACTGACTGGTAACTCATAATGTCGCGTACTAAATTCTGAGCAAAAACACATTAAAGCCTCCAAGTTTCAAATCAGAAAACAGAACATAAAGGAGTACATATTCCAGTAAGTGTTGAACATGTACAATAGAACACGTGTGTTATTGTTTTTGTATTACGCATAAATTGTTATTATAATCCATCCAGTCCGTTGGCAGGAGAGAGTGGTTGTGACTACTGACTAATCTAAATGTGTTACGTCAGGACTTCTAATGATTTTGTTGAGTTAAGGCTTCACGAAACGCCTCCTGTTCTTAGAATGATTGTAGAGGCCTTGGCAAGATTTCTTTGAACTAGCTCAACATTTTCATAATAACACATTTAACTTTGTCCAGATGATGATATCAAGTGCAAGTGGTACTGATTGTCGACATTCCGTTTCAGGAAATCTGTAGCCTCAAACTCAACTTCACTGATCAAATGCTAAATAAACCGCTTATGCCGTATTAATCATCAAGATAATTCGATAAATACCCTATACATGAAATTATTAGTAGGGATTCGCATTGCAAATAAATATTTAAATATGAAGCTGTATTATCAGTGAATGTATGCGGAGATGTTCGTTAATTATTATTATTATTATTATTATTATTATTATTATTATTAGTAGTAGTAGTAGTAGTAGTAGTAGTAGGTGTTGTTGTTGTTGTCGTTGTTGTATTTAAAATGCTATGAGTGGCTGGCGAATCAACAATAATAATATTCATTTCTTTTCTATGAATCATCGCGATATGATTTCCTATGTATACAGTTTTATACTGACTGAGGTCATTAACTATCATTCATGTTTGCAGGTCAGTTAAAGAGATTAAATAATGGCATTACTATTCACACACATTAGCTTAGCACTTATAGTTACGAGATTACCACAATTGTATAGTAGGTTCCACACTGCTTTGAACAGTATGTTAAAGTGTGGGTCAACGTTTCGTATATACATTCATATTGCGTCATTATTATGTTAAAACAGATGTTACTCACTATCTAGTGTACACTTCTATGTAAGGTTCCTGTGCTTGGTTATTCATTAAATTGTAAGAAATCAGACTTATTTCCATATGTATTTTAATCAATGAAAATAATTGTTTTGCTTAAGATAGCGACAACTGATATTTATATACACTATTTATTCCTTACCGCCTGCACTTTAATCTTTACAGACATAGTAGAGTTCCTATATTTTTCCTTATTATTTAACATGGTAATATTGTTAAAACAATTATAACAACAGTTTTCTTAGGTTTTTTCTCCTTAAAGTCATCATATGTTTCATAGGATCACTAAACGTACCAGCTTCCGTATAATAGATGCAGATCATAGCCTAGTGCGTCCGTTTGTCCTGGATTAGTTAACTCAATACAAAACACAGATTCAAGACATTTTATCAATAGCCCTCAACAAACGAATATAAAATAGTCAGTATACGCCTTAGAAGTTTTCTTCGTTTTCATATTTTTTCAAAACTATTAATCTACTAATTGTTTGTCCAATCATACACTAGCTGTATTACAACAAAAATCTGTTTTTATGAAATCCCATTTAAGCACTATTTAATCTAATTTACTGAACTCTATCCATTTTAACCTTTTTCAACCTAGATTTTCGTTTTGATGGGGTCAACTGTGAAAAAATAACAAAATGTCTGATGACCCGAATGAAGATTACTTCTTTTCATCCTTGCCTATCTAGACAGAGAGGTGAAGGTTGCAACATAGGTTTAATAAACTATTCATCATTTGTCTAGAGTTTTAACAGAAACATTTAGTTCTTTGGTGTATACTCAACATTATTTACATGATAAAGTTTGGGAATAATTTAAGCCAAACAAGTCTTTTGTTGCTTATGCCTAACATCCCAGTTTTTATTGTATATGTGCGTGGTTGTATAGTCAAAATGTGAAATTCATTTCTCGCTTCAGACTGATCTAACTAAATGTAATTCATTTTAAGTGATTTGAAATCATACTTCATTGTTTTAGGATTTATAACTGTTTATTATAAATGAGCAGCTTTCACTTAGAAATCACAAAACACACCTCTTTACGATTGAGGTACTAACGACATTAAAAAGAAACTAAAATGACAGTGAAAATAAAAATTATCAGGGATTGTATGCGGATTAGTTCATGTTCTTTACAAGCATTATATAATTAATTTAATGGCTGGATGGACTAGCACTATTTAGCATTAACGTGAAAACGATTGAGTAGCAAGTGTTTTTTTCCCTTTAATGAGTCCTGAAAGTATATGCATAAGAAGAAATGTGTACGAATGATAGCATATACACAATATACAAAGTTGCATCAGTTTTGTCAATTAGGCTAAAAGCTGTGAGACGGAATTGTTTAAAAGCACTATTAATAGGTATCGATCTTGCTATTAGCCTTCAAGTAAACAGTTCTGCACATTTTCCAAAGAGTTTCGAAGCCTACTGTCTAATTATACAGTTCTTAATTTTACTTCAGTCACTGAGTTTATGTATTATATCACCATTTAGATAGGATATACACAACTAACCTCAGTTTACCACACTATCTCCCGGAAGGTCTTTCAACATTTCAGTTTATGTAATATTATATTTTCTCACTTTCACCGACCCCATGGCGTACAGTCTTTTAGATATTTTGTGGACAGAATTTAAAAACATACATCATATTATATGACCTCGACGAATTGTAACAGATTTGATTTTTATTTTACTCTTAATGTAGGAGAGCCTTACATCCCAAGTTACATGGATCCCTTAACCGGTCCTGAACCTTGTGTTGTTTGTGGTGATAATGCAACTGGATTTCATTATCGTGCTATGACATGCGAAGGTTGTAAGGGATTTTTTCGACGTTCAATACAAAAAAAACTGATTTACACTTGTAAATTTCAAGGTCGCTGCTCTGTTTCTGATAAACAAAACCGAAATAGTTGTCAAAAATGTCGCTTTGATCGGTGCATAAGCGGTGGGATGGCTAAAGATCGTGAGTAATTCTCATGAACCTATCAGTAATCTCTTATGTATAATTAATAGTGTAATTATAAATGCTTATTGTTGTTTTGTTACATCAATTTACACAGACAATTACATCGATTAAATCACGATTAAGAATCACTTATCACAAAACAATCAACTTAGGCGGTAGTTTTTGTATAATAGTCTATAAGCCATAGGTCAAGGTTTTGTTTTCATAGGCTTGGGTTTACTTTCATATTGCATGCGTCTACTGCATGAAAGTCAGGCACACTTAAGTTGACGTCACATGGTTTCAGTTATGACTAAATCAGTAGTATATATATATATATATATATATATATATATATATATAGAGAGAGAGAGAGAGAGAGAGAGAGAGAGAGACTAGTTTTATCAACAATGACTAATGTAACGAACAAATTCGCAGTCTTATTTGTGTACGCTTGTATGTATGCATTAATAATAGTAATAACAATCATGATCTTGTCTTTTCTGAAGGGATTAAATAAATGCCTAACTATATGCAAAGTAAAAGATTGTTTTTTCATCAGAAGTACACAATCCATTAATATAATTGTATAGTATTTATATCTTCCCTAGTACTATAGTAAAGATTATTTATTAGTGTTCATTACACAACTTTGTTGTATAACCTCTTAATGAGCCGTTAAAGAGCTTCTAACTCAATTTACTAACATCATATTTTAGAAGTGCCTACATAATATGAGAATAACTCACAGTGTAGTGAGATAATGAAGATTCAGAGAATGATAGTTTATAGGTTTACGTCTTTTGATTACCTCACTGATCAGTATTCATTAAAGTTTTATGTTAGGCTTTGGATATGTTACTAAGCCATTTATACGTAGTTATAACTCACTCGAACTAGAATTCAACCACCCTCAAACCAACACATGTGAGTGGCTTAGCAATATAACGAACAACCGGAGCATTGTAATTTCGATACATCTTTGTGATCTATGGGGAGAGCTATGATGCATCACCCATCTTTTCCAGCGAAAAGTTAACTTCAACTTGAAACGAAAAGCGAATATTTGTGACATACCTGAGCATTAACTATACACTTGCAGCTTGATCAGTATCCATTCGTCCAGATTATCCGACATGCCCCAAGCTATTAATATACATTGAGTCGCTAGTGTCTAAATCCTATTTCAAATAAATTTTCATGCTTAAATTACTTGACAACATGTTAAATAACCAAAGCCGTATCTATTTCGGTATGGATTGTTTAGCAGACAAAATATATCAGTTGTTTAAAATCCACATGTATAAAGCAAAGAACTTTTCAATAAATTCTCACAAAGTTCTAGAGCTACATTTTTCTAAAAAAACTTCTGAATGAATATTTAGGATTCTTAATAAACCTTTGTTTACAATCGTTTATGTACTGTGAAGTGATTAATATGCACTGTATATTCTAATTATGTTTCAGATCAATTGGAACTTTGAAATCTGCAGTCAGAATGGCGAAACGTAAACTGAGAGGAATAAAAATCTAGTCTGTGATCTGATACGCGAATCAGTCAAATAGGGCCATCTAATAAACTAAATGAATTTAAGATAATTAAGCTTAAGCTGGAAAGGTGAAGGGACAAGCTAGATCTATTTCATTTGAATTCAGAGTTCCAGAATTTAATCTTTATGTTTATTGCTTGAAGAAATCTGAGGCCGAGCGGCTTTGGAAGATTACTATTCACATAATAAACTATTGAAAATGATTGACTGATAAAGGCAGTGTGACCTGTTTGGACTAAATCGGCAAAGATTAATTTGTTTATCGTCTTAACTACACTTTTACTTGGATGCGAGTACCGAAATTCAGTGTAACTAGATTCACAAAGACAGTTAAAGTGATAAATAAAAGAGTAAACAAACAGTCCTTTAGTCTTTATGCCATCAACGTAAACGCATAAAACATTAGTTATAATTTCACACATTCATTGTTTTTTGTGCTTTTCTGCTTATTCTTTGTTAAAAATCAGTAAGATTATTCAGTGAAATCTTAAGCTTTTGGTGGTTCGTGTACAACTGGAGAAAATATGCACATAACAAAAGTAAATTGATTTAAATGATAAACGTTTTTAAAATTAATTATATGTTTATTATCCTTTTTTGAAAAAAATCAAACAGTCGTACTTGATGAAGATAAACGTCTAGCTAAACGACGTCTAATAGAAGCAAACAGGGCACGTAAAAAAGCTGAAGCTGTAGCAGCTGCTACATGTGTTACAGATTCACCGATTATTACCCCTGGTTCTATAAATCCTGACTCAATGACAAACTATCATATCACATACAATCAACCAATCTCTATGTCAAACACAGTCTCTACTCCTGTTGTCATATCATCTCTTCCCCATCATCCAACATTTCATGCCTATAATAGTTTTGCAAATCAGTTTACAGCCAATTCAACACCTACAGATCAGCTTAATTATAATCTTATTAAAGCATATCCTTTGGAAATACCCAATAGCAGTAGTCAATCCACTGTGAGTACGTCAACAAGTGTGATTCATCTACCTGAAAATGAAACAAAATTAATCGTACAATCTAGTCAAACAATTGAGAAATTGCAACAACCAACTGTGCCCAATAATATATGTCGGCATCCCGTATATGGAATTCCATATACACAGTGTTTAACAAACTCTAAAACTGGTAATCGTAATAATCACCATAATGCTTCTAATATATCATTTTCATATGAAGAATCCATGAACAGAATTCAACTCTTAAATGTATCAAACCAACTTAACAATTGTCCGTTACTTTCTCCCGAAGTTGATAATTGCAATTTACTCAGTGAACTTAAAAATTTAAATAAACAAACTACTAATGCAAAGACTGTAGATGACAATCATATTAATGCTAACACTGTTAATAGCAATGGTAAAAATAATAATCATGTTCATTTGACTACAGATTATGCGCCTGAACAATATTCTCCCATAACACCTGAGCAATGTTTAGCATCATCCTGTGATCAACAAGTAACATTTGCAGATAATTCTTTATCAGTCGCATATCCTAAGCATATTAATGTAATGGATTCAATTGAAACAGTGTATAATGATTGTCCATGGACAAAAGAAGACCAAAATATGGTTGATTCTATTGTCCAGGCATATGGTAATATGTTAAACCCGGACTTTAAACTAAAGGTATTTTATGATTATTATTACTTATTTAGGATTTTGTAATTTTTATCTGTGATTTTCTACGGCTTCATAAATGAATAATTAAGTGCATTTTGGTATACTAGCTTGTACTTTAAATTCCATCTTCGTAAAGCGGCAAGAAGTTTGTGGTCAAGTGCTGATCAATAAATTTCCCTGCTAGTCTATTGGACACTATTTGTAGTAAGTGATCGAAATACGTACGACCAGGTATTCTCAGCCTACGGTCAGTCTATCCTGATTTTTAGCCTCAACCGGTGAAATGGAGGAACACTTGAATGATAAGATAGACGATCCAACAATACGGAACAACATTTAGTTAAACACATTTATTTGTATATCAATGTAATCAAAGCAATTATTACTTAAAGAAAAGTCGTCAACTGAGTAAACTTTGTGTAATTGATACCAGTGATCATTTCGCCAACTGAATTACATAATACATATAAATGTCATAAAATGTACTCTAGAGTACAACCCACGCTAGATTAATTTGAAGTGATGAAAACATACAAAAATCAATAAAAGTCTATCGCTTGATTTTCTGAATAATTGTCTTTTTGGGAAATTTTGAATCTCCAACACATTTATTTAATTTCCGTCATTTTAATTGTGTGGTTGGTCGAAATTCCGTTATATGTAGCAGCTCACAGACATATAAAATAATATCATTTAGTTATTGTCCAGCCTCAAACTTCATCTATCATAATAATTAACGATTTACTGTCCTGGTCAATAAAATAATGATCGATTCATGATTTCCGTGTCACTGCTTTTATTGATTTATGCTATACACCAAGTAAAATAGCAATTCGGCCCAAAAACAGATTACAAAACTAAAATGACACTATACTAGGTGATAATTTTCTTCAGGCTCACACATCATGAAAACGATTTTATGACAAGTGGTGTATCACCTAGTCAGTCTTAGCCGACCTGAAATCTGGCGCAAATGTAAGACACGAGGAGAACCAAACGGAAGCAGTTGCTTTACCTGGCAATGAAAATCTAAACAAAAGATATACACTTTAAGCAGAACAAAACAGATCAACTAACTGAAAGTAAGAGAGATGATGATTAACCAGAGATTCACAGGCGGATGATTACTAAAATACTGTCACTACAGACGTGTCGTCTGACGTCTTTAACCATTGATTATTAATATTGCAGAATCTAACCAGGAAATTTACGTTTGTCTATATAACTCATACCAACAGTTAGTGGCACTCAATCAGTGACACGTTTAATTCTACCATCCTTCCTTTGGTTTTTCCATACTCATGACAATCAGTACTCCTAACATTACTATGTCCATAGTTCCACCTCACTTATATTATGTTGTCTCGTGGTTGGATCACATCAGTCTTGGGTATCATAAAATCGTCATGTTAATATATATATATATATATATATATATATATATATATGTTATGTATTGAAAAATAATACTCTGTACCCTTAATAACTGCCAATCAAAATACGGACACGTCAGCCCCATGACTACCAGCCCCCCGAAGTCGGAATAGAGAAAACAACAGCTACGAGCCAACCAGACACAACCCAACCCAATCCAATTGCCGGTCATATTGTATTTTAATCATGCCTTTATATATACACAAATTCAGACCGCACAGCAAATCAATTAGGGATTTTACATTAATACAAAACAGAAGAGATTGTGGCAGTGAATAGGGGTAACTTGTACACAACTAATTAACTGTAGTCCATAATAAGAGACAATACAATAACAGCAAATATACTAAACGGGAGAACAGAGTAAGAGGAACATAACAATAATAAAAATGTAATGTTTACATTACACACGACCAGAGTAAATGAATTAGTCCTCTAAAATACAGTTCTAGAAGTTCTTCCACTCTTCTTTAGTGGTCAGACAAAACAATATATATATAATATTCATATTCAGATGTACTCTATGAAATTTTATTTACCGTTTATTAGTAATTTCAACAACTTGAACATCGGCATCAAGACCGTAATTTACTAACATATTATTGTATATCCTAAATAAATGTATATTTCGTTGCTTCCTAACCGTGGCCACATCCGTGCAATAAAATCTCTCTCCATTTGTGTGTATTCACTTCCTGTTTCCTTTTTCACTTTTCTCATATAGATTGCAAACGAGGATATAGACAAAGATCCCGAAAAAGCTTTCTATTCTTCAACAGATTCAAAAATCACTTCGCTTATTGAACCAATGATTGCATCACTCGTTGCATTCGCTAGATTAGTTCCTGGATTTGAGCTGGTACGTGTAAAGTATCGCTATTGTTAATCTTGTATTTGCATATATGATCAATAAACATCCATCATATGAAGTTGTGCTTGCATTAATTCGCCGTAGTCATCTGAATGCGTGGAACATTGAAAGCAGCTAAGCATATTTTGGTTTGGTCAATTTATAATGTTGAATTCTCTATTTTCCTATAACTCATAAGAATGATGAAATTGTGTCTAGATTTTCAATTATTATTTAAACCAACAGTTCGGGAGTGCATTCACTTGGTTTATTTTGAATATCCAGGTAGTAACATCCTCTTACAGAATACCACTTATTACAGAGCATGAAACCCATATTCAGTTACGAGTTTGGTAAACTTGATTTTATAGAGCTTTAAATTTTGGTTGGAATTTTACCAAAGTTCATAGTTATAAAACAATGTTGTTCTATGAAACTTACTTGCATAACATGAAAGCTGTAAAATTGTTGTTGTTATAGTAATAGTAGGTTAATATGTTTACACATCAGTGACCGGCTGCTTAAATAACCTTTGAGAACCAGTGATTAATATTATCCAGCTATTATCCACTGTGAACTACTGAGGGGTCCCATACTTAAAGCAGCCATTTAGTGATTCCTAGTTTTGAATGCTTAACATACTAAAGTAAGTCAAGTGATGTAAAGCCTAAAATTTAACAATCTTCGCATCAGCATACATTAATACTTTTGGGCTATACTTTTTAGTGTTCTCGCAGTATGAATTTTTGAGGTATTCCTAACCTATTGTTTGATATTTCGCATGTTTTTAGTTGGATGCTAATGACCAAACACGTTTGCTACGCGGCTGTTGTCTAGATGTTATTACTCTACGTGCTACATATCTTTTGAGTCGCATAGCAGTGTCACTTGGGATTGTTGAACCTAATGCATACAATAAATCCCAATTAACAAGTTCATCAGATTCAGTTGATGCTTTTGTACAACATATACCGTCTCACCAACAAGAAAATGTTACGTCAAACATTCCAAATAATATTTACCCTCAGTTAGGCACTTCTGATACAAAATGCGCACAAATGATTCGTGCAGTAGCTTTAAAATTAGCTCGTCTTGAAATTGATCAAACTGAAGTTGCATTAATGACAGCAATTTTATTAATGTCACCAGGTAGATCAATATTTCTTATAATATAATATTTATTTTTTAAAAGTGTTTTGAAAATTCAACTGCAAATTTACCATCCGTAATGGTAATCACATGTTTAGTATTGATTAACTTTGAGAATTAAGAGATTGATTTTATCGGGATCTCTTACTAGGACGAAAGAGATATCGAGTACTGCATAGGCTGCTAATAACTGTCTAGTTAAAGCCAGTCGATTAATGATGTAAGCTATAAAATCAATGGAAAAGACTTAAAAACAATAAGAGTACTGAAATATTCTTTCTTAATTATTGGAAATCTTAATAACTCATAAAATTTTGTCACTTGTGATATTGAATCCGACACCTTTATTTATCGTATATAAAGTCTTTATGTTTCTGCAAATTGAAAGCTCCTTCTTTGATATAAGAATTCATTTTTTGAATTAATAGTTGAACAATTTCAGCACTGAACTTTTTGTCCGTAAGACCCGCTTATTAATTTCGTATCATTCATATATGTATTTGTATATTATATTTGTGTCAGTGCTTTGCAATTATGTCATTACCTCACACCATAGAGCTCCAATCTGAAATCGATGGAATTTATGTAACTGTTATGACTCGTGCTTGACAGCTTGACCAGCCGCAGACAACTTTAGAACTCGAACGCCTTGAACCCTCCCAGTCGCAAATTCAGAAGACTAGTAGACAAGAACTTTATTCCAGTAAAATGGAGTGATTTATGTACAAAATAATCGTATATTTATAGTTTTTTGAAACAACAAAATCAGTATTACAATCCATCCAATCCGAACTAAGAGGTTTCAACTATTGCCCAATCAGAACGCGCCACGTTGAAATTCTGGTAGGTTCTGTCGATCAGTGGTTAGATGGAATGTCTCCGGCTCCTTCAACAGCTCTGGAGGCTTTGTTGAGGTTTCTGGGAGCCATCCAAACAGTTGTATTATACCGTATTCCCCTACTCATTTATTCTAATTTCACACGTACTCATATTGTAGGATTTGGAAAATACCAAGTTCCATATTTAATTTTTTAACTGTGGACAATATATTACCTCCAAACTTTTATGTAGTACAAGGCTTTTATGTCTGAATCATAAAATGCACCCTTCTATGAACACACTTGTCACGGGAGGACTAGTGATACTTGCTGAGTGGAAGACACACACACACAATAATTTTACCTGGCAAATGAATTTAGCGCATCACTATACATTTTTGTATTACAGAATAATGTGCTATTTAAACAGATAATTACCTATCCTCTGTTCTAGATTTGGCTTTCTTGACTTTTGCTTTACAAAATTAAACGTTTTTATTATCATGAAAAATATTAGTAAATTGCTCAATTTATTCGTCTTTTTTATTTAAACCACTGTAGATCGTCCTGGCTTAACCGAGTGTGAAACTGTTGAACATACTCAAGATGCTCTATTAGAAACATTTAATCGCTATGCTAATCGTATTCGAAAGATTCGTTCCAATCGAGCGAATCACAATAACGTTACAAATCGTTCAATTAATCTTAATACAAGTTCACAGCAACAATACTGGCCTAGAATTCTCATGGCTTTAACAGAATTACGTTCGATCACACTTTGTAATCAAGGTTTATTTTTGGAGAAAGCTTATAGCAATGCAAACGAACAATTGCCTTGGTATTTTCGCGAATTGTTCACTGGAGATTTTATGCTTCAGCGGACTAACAGACTGACTTTTCAGTATGATAGTAATGGTAACAGTAGTAATAATTACTCTTATTAAATGCAAGCGCCTAACCCTTTCTTGTAACAAACCTACAGTACTGACTTTGCTCATTGTCATCCTCATGCTAATATTGCTATCATTTGAGTTGCAAGTGTGAATATGCTGGTGAATATTAGAATGTGTGTATGCTTTTGTTTTCTTCCTTACTTTCACTTATGTCAAGCCCTCCTCTGTGAATTTTTTTGTTTCCTTTTTGCCGCTTGTTTTACTAGCTAAGTGTCATCTATCACTTCCTCTTCTCCTCCCTGTACCCACTAAGGAATATCATTACATAATCTGCTTTTTTGCTTTTTCTTTTTCTATAAGTATGAAGCCCTCTTGAAAATGCCGGATAAAGCAGTAACCAATGTTTTTCGTTAGAAGAAATAATTCACTTACAAACCATTCGATGAATTTTATCTATTCAATAACATTGTATAATTTAAATTGATATCTACATGCTTCAATCCATCTGACCCTTCTCAACTGTGTCTACATCAAAAAGAGAGTTTGTTTTCTTTTTGTGTAAAATATTTTAGGTCAGTTAGGAATTTTGCTATTTTTTTTTCATTTTTACATAGGATGTTATCAACAGGATTTCTGTGTGGATGAGTATTGTTGCATACAGAAATGTGTCCAATCAACAAACTCCAGTACTTTCAGTTGAATTTATAATAATAATACTGCCACTATTGATTATGGTACTGTTGAGGTAATTACGATAGTGATAATAAAACGTAATATATTTTTTCGCATTTTTGTCAGTTCTACATTTGTATTCTTTCATGTTTTTTACTACTTACCATTAACTTTCACCATATATGTTATGGTAGTCTGTTATCCAATTTTTTTTCACTTTTGTTTCTTATTCCCGTTGACTATCAATTTGAGAATCGCTCATCAATCACCGAGGAAAACATCTTATTGAGATGCTATGTTAATGTATTGATTCAAACATCTGCTTAAAATGAAACCACTACTAGTTGTATACATTTTATCCTCTTTTTATCTAGCTTGTTTCTGTGTAGCCACTTGATGTATTGTATACGAACCTATGGAAAATAATACAAGAATGTATATTTGTTTGTATGTATGCACCATCTTCAATGGTATCTATGTAACGTCTATTAACAAATGTGATTTTAAGCACGTATTTTTTGAGAATGCAATTAATTCAAATTGATGATTAGACTTGCACATAAAAAGGACAGTGGAAAACAAACATGCATGTAACGTACTTTGTTTGGGTTTTTCATGTGTATGTGGCTATTCTGCTTTTCTGTGTGTAAACATTTATTCTGTCACTTTACATAAAAGAAGTAACTTGTTTTCACTCATTAAATATTTTTGATATCTTTTCTGATAGTTTTCTTAGTAGGGTGGCAGTAATAAACAACCGTTAAATCAATTGAACATATTGATCATTTTCATGGAATCTATGTGTCATTTTAAGACTAAGCATTAAATGATGATGGTGAACTTTGAGACCTTTGTATGTGGACGCTTTAACACTGTGTTTTAACCACTATCTGTCAGAGTCCTTCACTTCCTCAAGAATGAAAGAAGATTAACTTCCAATATTGGTTTATGTACAGATGACAGATATTTATATGATTATGTGTAAGCTTTAGATTTTGGTAGCCTATGAAAAGCATGCCGAATTCGGTAAGAGAATTGTAATTAGCCCATGAGATCGTAGTCTGTCATTTTCTAGAATTTACTTGTGAGTTCCTCAAGGACGCTGGTCGAAATGCTCCTCGAAGACATTTTCAAGGATTCCCCACATATAAAAGCGTATAATAAGTTAGTAGGTTAAAAACAAGTGAATTTCTGTTATCGATATTTCCTCTTGTTGACGAAACACAACCAGTGAATTAGAGAACACAGCTGTGATTCAATTGTTATATTTTTATAATACAAAAGTGATTCAGTAATCCCGTACATATATATGACGATACATATAACAATCTGTTTCGTTCTAGTAATATTTTCAGTGATTCATGCTTAAACTTTTGATAGATTTTCCCATTACATTAAAATATGACTTCCTGTATTTTGTATCGGTGCTTAAATATAACCATACGATTCAACTCATACTGTTATGACTAATGAAATGGTTTTTTTCCGAAGTGCTAATAATTTGAAGTAAACATTAAAATAATGGCCAATTTTACTGTTGTGTACTTGAGACGACACATTAGGTGAAACTATAATGAGTACTCAATTTGTTCCGCTGTACTACTTAAATTGAAGTTAACTTGATTCCATTTGTCTATTATCTGAATTTAGACAATGGACAAATGTTTCTTACGAAATAACATGAAACTGAAATTTTTTACACATTAGCCATATTACAAATGCTGTTTATTATAAAGCGCAAAAGTATAAATCATGTTTATTAAATATCCTAGTTAAGTCATCAGTGAACATAAACAGAAAGAAGAGATATCTTTCCAGTTAACTCATCAACAGTGTCCGTAAAACAGTCATTGTTTCATTACTAAACGTCCTATTTACTGGGAGGCTAAATGAACTGGTTAAAAGAGGTGCCTACAGAAAACCAACTTCAATAGGCCAGTATGCTCGCTTTTTAGGTTTTAATTCACTAAGGTATAAAAGAAATTTAGTTAAACACTAGGTTGATAGAGTTAAATGTGTTTGCCCCGAGGACGCTGTTGAAGAGAAACTTTAAATCATACATGAAGTTTTAAGTAAAATAGATATCCATCATCATTTCTATCAGAATAAATGTCTGGAAAGAAGTGATGTCATCAACTACTCTGAAGAAACCGTCTCTCACGAAATTGTAATTTATAGGTGATATAATTAGTGAAATTGACACGATGGTTAGAAAATACAGCTGAATGAATATTTAATGCCTCTAGATTAGTGTAGAAGCCAAACTAAGGTTTGGACTGAGGAATAATTGTCCGGGTAGTTTAGATACGCGCTATTACCCCGTTGAAACCAAAGCAAAGTAATTAGGTAAATGACAGTTCTATTATTCATCATAAATATAAATGTACATAATTACCTAAACAAATATTACCAACCAGTTATTCCACCAACAATTGGCAAATTAATCAAATCTAAATTACATCAAATAAACGAATTGATAAAGAATGTGAGGAAATTATCAATAACCACAAATAAACGTTATTCTATCCTTTCTGGATAGATCAGAATCGTTCAAAAGATAATATTTGGTTGCTTTATAACACAGAGTGTTTCTAATTCTGGAAGAGTGCTCCAATTCACAATCAAAATGCACAATTCCAGTCAATGCGAGCAACACAATCAAAGGAGGAACAATTCAATATGGTTGCTGCCAAGACTTAGTATCAACTAAAACAACATAAATGCAGTTCAGAAAGAAACATGGAAACTCAGAGAATGAGTGAAAGAAAATTAAAAACTATAATAAAATACAATATTACCATCTCAGATGGAATCGGATAGACCAACAAAATGTATAACTGAAGAAACCAATAAGAACAAATTACAAATGTATACATGGAGGGATTTTCACAAACAAAACCTTCAAAATGGATCTTACAATTAGTGCCTCTAATTCTTTAACCAACCTATGCTAATGTCAAGCAATAAGGACAGATTCCAAAGGTCTTCCATCTCTGTTTAAATGTTCAGGCGGAACAAATTAAATTTTTTGTAGGACGAAGCAAATCATTTATTTTACTTCGAAATATCATACCTCAAAGTTTAGCTAAAAACAGCCGAAAAATAAGATGCACTGTTTTTGTACAATTAGTTGACGATAGTTGACATCGTTTTAGCATTGAAGGTGATATACAGAACACTACTTGACTTACCTTTTATCTTTGAATGTTGCCTTCTGTAAATAACAGAAGCTATAGCTATCCATTCAAACAAACTTGATCTTTTCATTCAGATAACATTTGCTCCTAATTTCTTAGCTTTAACCATGTAACTTCTTCAGATGTTACAACTAACTATTTGTCCTTATTCTATTTTTCTCTTCATTCTAACTTTATTACTATGCAATATTTCCTATTACTCAACAAGTTTATTTCCAAACTTACTCTTCGTTTTCTGTATTCATGTAATAAAATCCAGTAACAAGCTAAATTTTGATTGTGAGTGCAATTAGACATTCTTCCCAATTATTGCAAAATCATTTAAAACCAACAAGTGGTCTGATTACACCTGAACTTACATTAACGTTTTTAAGCCTCATTATTATATAATTGCTATTTATTATCAATCCGACCTTTTGCTTTCTATTGCATTCTTATTATTATGGTAGTTTACTTACCACTAATTAGTTGGTATTTATTTTGTATTATAATGTTGAATCATATATTAGTGATGAACCATGATGATGAGTTAATTGGGAAGAAATCTCTCCACTCTATTTTGTGTTTTAAAATTAAATCATTAAGTCAACTATCGGTAACGATATCTGCAAACTACCTAGTTACTGAATCAAATTATTAGAATGTAAATGTTACTGGTAAACTCGCTACCTATTTAATTATAAGTGCTTACAGTGAAGCATCAACAACTAGAGTTAATTCTACTGATTTAAAAGCTGTTCGTTACGTCTATGAAAGAATTTTTAATTAGCATATTATATTTGTTGTACAAAAGAATTTATTATAGATAAAAGGCCACTCAGCACTGTGGAGGTAACTAAAACTTTAGAGTCTTTATGTAAGCAAATTCATGAAACAGAATCTCATATAATACCTTAAAAGATACCCCAAACTTAGGCGAAACAAGTATACTGAAGCTTTTATTTCATTTTCTACTGTATGTTACCGAATATCAAAATGAGTGACCCACATAGTATAACAGAACAATTAATCCATTATGTCGTTGCTGTAAGTAAGGACACTCTTCGTTTTAGCCGTATTATTCTTAGCCTTATGCAGTGGTTCTTAACAGCAAACTAATGGTCACTTCATTTAGTATTTTTATGCAACAGTTACACTCCTTTATATAGTTTGGGATTCTATACACTACTGTGGTCATAGACGAGACTTTGTGCTGCACGAAGCCTACTGCATGTTTTCTGCAGGTTCCCAATGTTTCTTACTGCACAAAGTTCCTTATTTCCGTTGGTTTGACTCGTCGTGGACACTTGAATACTTCAGGGACAGAGCTTTGTAATCAAATTCTTAATTAATAATATTTACATATATTTAGCGGGACCCTCAAAATCTTCACGCGATCTTGACTTTGCACATGTCTAAGTTACCCAACAGCGAAATCTAGTTCAAGCCTTTACAGCATGGACACACTTGGAACATTTTTATATAGTCTTTGACCTCATTATATACATATTGCCAGTATATAAAGCTACCAGTCAATGCCTTTATTCGAACGATATCCGGATGCGCATTTTTCTAATGTGATAAGAATTTTTGGTTTGAATACCGTGGTACATATGCTGTATTTTTGAAAACCGTCCATCAGGACAGCTGTTAGGTCGTAGATGTGCGGTAAGGGAAAACGGTCCCGTGTGGCAATCACTGAAAGGCCCCAAACATTGCTATTTATTCTAAGGACCATATGTAGTAGTGATGACAATCGGCTGCTGAATGGACGGATAAGTCCAGGGTTCATTAACTGATCGAACTCACTCTTGGCTATTCTTAGTTTTTTTGGGCGCTAGTCATCGTGCTTTCAAGAATACAAGCTTACTTGTAGTTGCGATGTAATGTATGAAATCGCTAATTACATATGATAGTTTCATCGCTGCCGTATACAGATAAGAATATCTGTCAAGTATTGACCAAAAGCAAGAGTTAATTAAATGTTGTAAACGGATGGGGGGGGGAGCTATATAAGCCACAACTTTAGGCAGTTGTCCAACTAACGGAGAACACAATTTGCTTATCTACTAATCACCGTTTACTAAGGTCAACGAGTAGGGTGTGATGGCTTGTTAAGCCGATACTTACGGCGGGTGTTCGAGATTGGCAACGATGAAAATTCAGTGTACGGACATGCGTAGACCAACGTTCACTTAAATTTACCCCTCATAATGAGGGGAAATTTCTTCTGTCGGCTACTTGTAGGTCGAATGCAGCTTTGTGTTGATTACTGAATAAAACTGAAAGCTCGATGCCAACTTCTTTGCCAATCTCAACGCCGTAGCAAACCTTTATTATTACATCCGTGATGAATAAGAGACGGCTACTTCCATCGATAACAGTTACCGCTAACGTGTGTCAGTGAAATAGTTACATGACACTCTAACAGTAGGTGCTAAACAAGCTATTCGGATAGAAATGACTGGTCGCGGTAGTAAGCCTTCTGAATATTAGTTATTCATATCTCAGAAGCCAAACCAACAGTAACACTTACGACTGTAAGCGTATATTATTCAATCAACCAGAACACATGATAATACAACATTTATAACAGTAGCACTACTTCACTGGACTTGATATTAAAAAGTCTGAAGCATCAAATTGACAAACAGTATTTTGTACTTGTGAACACACATTGGTTATATCTTCGTCGCATATGATTTACGACCAGCCAACGTGGAAACTATGGGTGTCCAACAATGAGTAATGATTCAAACAAACAATATCCAGTGTTGTCGTCGTGCTAGCTTCCCTGATAGTAGGTCGTACCAGCCAACCAACCTGCTGTGACTGAGTGGTTACTGGAGTTCATAATACCATTGCAATTCTTCTAACGACCAAGCACTTTGAACTGATCGACAATAGACCTTGACTATCTAATATGCCGGGCACCTAATCAAGATTGATTATCTTTGAGAAGTGTGTTTTGGAACATTATCTCATTTATCATAACTGTGGACAATATAATCATTTATTTCTATGACTGTGACGTTCCCCATGTCCGGTTCTCTCGTTCAGTATATTTACGGGACCCTCAAAATCTTCACGCGATCTTGACTTTGCACATGTCTAAGTTACCCAACAGCGAAATCTAGTTCAAGCCTTTACAGCATGGACACACTTGGAACATTTTTATATAGTCTTTGACCTCATTATATACATATTGCCAGTATATAAAGCTACCAGTCAATGCCTTTATTCGAACGATATCCGGATGCGCATTTTTCTAATGTGATAAGAATTTTTGGTTTGAATACCGTGGTACATATGCTGTATTTTTGAAAACCGTCCATCAGGACAGCTGTTAGGTCGTAGATGTGCGGTAAGGGAAAACGGTCCCGTGTGGCAATCACTGAAAGGCCCCAAACATTGCTATTTATTCTAAGGACCATATGTAGTAGTGATGACAATCGGCTGCTGAATGGACGGATAAGTCCAGGGTTCATTAACTGATCGAACTCACTCTTGGCTATTCTTAGTTTTTTTGGGCGCTAGTCATCGTGCTTTCAAGAATACAAGCTTACTTGTAGTTGCGATGTAATGTATGAAATCGCTAATTACATATGATAGTTTCATCGCTGCCGTATACAGATAAGAATATCTGTCAAGTATTGACCAAAAGCAAGAGTTAATTAAATGTTGTAAACGGATGGGGGGGGGAGCTATATAAGCCACAACTTTAGGCAGTTGTCCAACTAACGGAGAACACAATTTGCTTATCTACTAATCACCGTTTACTAAGGTCAACGAGTAGGGTGTGATGGCTTGTTAAGCCGATACTTACGGCGGGTGTTCGAGATTGGCAACGATGAAAATTCAGTGTACGGACATGCGTAGACCAACGTTCACTTAAATTTACCCCTCATAATGAGGGGAAATTTCTTCTGTCGGCTACTTGTAGGTCGAATGCAGCTTTGTGTTGATTACTGAATAAAACTGAAAGCTCGATGCCAACTTCTTTGCCAATCTCAACGCCGTAGCAAACCTTTATTATTACATCCGTGATGAATAAGAGACGGCTACTTCCATCGATAACAGTTACCGCTAACGTGTGTCAGTGAAATAGTTACATGACACTCTAACAGTAGGTGCTAAACAAGCTATTCGGATAGAAATGACTGGTCGCGGTAGTAAGCCTTCTGAATATTAGTTATTCATATCTCAGAAGCCAAACCAACAGTAACACTTACGACTGTAAGCGTATATTATTCAATCAACCAGAACACATGATAATACAACATTTATAACAGTAGCACTACTTCACTGGACTTGATATTAAAAAGTCTGAAGCATCAAATTGACAAACAGTATTTTGTACTTGTGAACACACATTGGTTATATCTTCGTCGCATATGATTTACGACCAGCCAACGTGGAAACTATGGGTGTCCAACAATGAGTAATGATTCAAACAAACAATATCCAGTGTTGTCGTCGTGCTAGCTTCCCTGATAGTAGGTCGTACCAGCCAACCAACCTGCTGTGACTGAGTGGTTACTGGAGTTCATAATACCATTGCAATTCTTCTAACGACCAAGCACTTTGAACTGATCGACAATAGACCTTGACTATCTAATATGCCGGGCACCTAATCAAGATTGATTATCTTTGAGAAGTGTGTTTTGGAACATTATCTCATTTATCATAACTGTGGACAATATAATCATTTATTTCTATGACTGTGACGTTCCCCATGTCCGGTTCTCTCGTTCAGTATATTTACTCCTAGTATATTGTTTATTACTATGAACTACGGTTACTTAATTATGTACAACCTGCCCCCATTCACTGCCACTCTTTCCTTTGTTCGGTATCAATGTTGGATTTGTGGTTGGTTTACTCTGTGGTCTGATTTTATGTATATATAAAGGCATGAGTAAAATATAATACCTCCTCAGTTCTCAGTTTTCCGTTACCAATTCTGGTTCTTCGATTGTCAGTCTGGGGGGTGAGTGGTCTTCGGTCAGTCGCGCATTATTAACTAGGCACACTCCATTGGCGTTTCGCTACAACCAACCAAATCCTCCTTCCTTTCCTTCTCACGTCATAACACTATCATTCCTAAAACTCAATGGAAATAACAACAAGTCGTCAGAAAACGATTAATTACTCCAACTCCTTGTTGTAAGAATACATAAATATTCTAGAATAATACAATAAATATGCGAAAAAACTAGGAATGTACATCTGAAAAATAATGACTGCAACAGTAACACGAACATTTACTCAATCGATAGAGAACCAATGGCCGCTGAGAACAGCATTTGATCGAACCAAACAACATATAGTGGTATCAATGCTCAACTTCTCTGACAGTGGGTTTAAAGATATGGAAACGGCATAACTACCTCCGCTTTTTGAAATTCTATCATAGGTTTTTGTGTCGCCGGTTCACGTAAGAATTGATATCTAGGTTTGTTGAGGTGGAAGAAGTTTCCACAAACTCACCTGATAGTTGAAATGTCGTTCCATATACTAATCGGACAACACTGCACCCAACACCTTTTACAGTGCTTCGAATTCCGAGTAAGACTAGTGTCAAAGCCTCTGTCCACTGCGGGATGTTCGTAGCTGAAAGTGATGCTTTCAGCTGTCGATGAAATCTTTCTACCAAACCGTTAGATTGTGGGTGGTAGGCAGTTGTTCGGAAGCGCGTTGCTCCAAGCAGTTTGGTCAGAGAGTGGAACAATCCAGATTCAAATTGACGTCCACGGTCTGTCGTTACTGTAGATGAACAACCAAAATTTGCTATCTATCGTTCGACGAAAGCGCAAGCAATCGTTTCACTAGTGATGTCTTTCGGTGGAATCGCTTCTGGCCAGCGTGTAAAACGGTCCACGCATGTCTAAAGATAAGAAAATCCATTTGATTCTGGTAAGGGTCCTACCAAATGAAGGTGGACGTGGTCGAATCGAGCGTCGGAAGTCGGGAAAGTGCCAAGAAGATATTTGTTGTGCAGAACTACTTTGTTCTTTTGGCAGGCCACGCAGGATCGTGCCCATTCTTTGATGTCTTTATTCATCCTTGGCCGGCAGAATCTCTGAGTAATCAGTTTAGACGTAGCACGAACTCCAGGATGAGAGAGGTTGTGCAATGTGTCAAAGATGATTCGTCGATAACTCTTGGGGACGATTGGACGGGTTGTACCTGTAGAAGAATCATAAATTAATGTGTTCTTACCCTTTCCAATCGTCTTTGTTTGAAGTTTGAGCGTCGTTGTGTATAACTCGTGATGAAGATCATTGTCTTCGTTTTGAAGTCGAGCTAGTTCAACAAGGTCGATACCTTGGATACGATTCAAGGCATGTATTTGTGATAAGGCGTCGGAAGCTACATTGTTGGCCCCAGATATATGTCGTATATCAGTAGAGAACTGGGAAATGTAGTTTAGATGACGCGACTCTCGGGGACAGTACTTATCTGAAGATGAATTAATAGGAAACGCCAGTGGTTTATGGTCAGTGAATATTGTAAATTCCCGGCCTTCGATGGAGTGTTGAAAATGTCGTACAGCACAGTACATGGCTAACAGTTCACGTCCAAAAGTGCTGTATCTCGATTCGGTATCGTTTAGTCGTCTTGAGAAGAATGCTAATGGTTGCCAAGTTTAGCCAGTCCATTGTTGCAGAACTACGCCAATGGCTGAGTTAGATGCATCAACCGCGATGCTAACAGGAGCTTCAGTATTATGATGTGCCAGCATAGTCGCATTGGCTATTGTTTCTTTAGTCGCAGTAAAGGCTTTCTTTGACTCTGCATCCATTTTGATCACTTTTTTATTCCCACGAAGCATATCCGTTAGTGGTTACATGATAGATGCACAGTTCGGTATAAATCGTCTGTAAAAACTTACCAATCCATTGACAGCTCACAACTGCTTAATGGTGGTTGGTTCCGGATACTCCAGAATGGCCGCCACCTTGCGTTTTTGAGGTTGTATACCATTAGCATCAATAGTATGCCCCAGGTAGTCCAACGAGGTTGTTCCGATTTGGCATTTATGTATGTTTATGATAACTCCATATTGTTGTAGTCTTATAAAGACTGCGTCCAGATGTTTTATATGTGTTACCTCGTCTGGGCTTGCTATCAAGCAGTCGTCGACGTATGCATGGACATAGTCAAGCCCGCAGAACACGTCATCGATGAAACGCGGAAATATTTGTGCTCCATTTCTCAACCCGTAAGGCATTTGAAGGAATTCGTAAAGGCCAAAAGGGGTTACAATGGCGGTTTTGGGTACATCATTTTCAGACATCGGTATTTGGTTGTACGCCTTTACCAAGTCGATTTTCGAAAATATTGTCATCCCTTTCAGGGTGGCCGTTAAATCGTAGATGTGTGGTAACGGGTAACGATCAGACGTAGTTTGGGCGTTGAGACGTCGGTAATCACCGGTGGGACGCCAACCATTTCTATCTTTCTTTGGGACCATGTGTAATGAAGATGACCATGGGCTACCGGATGGGTGTATTATTCCCAGGCCAATTATTTGATCGAATTCGTTTTCCGCAATCCTTAGTTTTTCGGGTGCAAGTCGGCGTGCTTTGGGGAATATAGGTTTACCTGTAGTTGTGATGTGATGTGTATCATTGCTGGTTACACATGATAATTTCACTGTTGCCTTATTGAGATCGAGATATTTGTCGAATATCGACTGAAAATGAGGGCTAATTAAGTGTTTAAAACGAAGAAGACATAAGCTACAACCTGTAGCCGCGGTTCCACGAATGTATAGATTTGTGTTACTATCCACTAGCCTACTTTTATTAGGGTCCACCAGCAAGTCGTGGTGGCTCAGTAGATCTATGCCTATGATAGGTATTTACACGTCGGCGATGGTGAAAATCCAGTGTATGGGTTTCTGTAAATCCACGTTTAAGTGGACATATCGCTTACCATGCGTAGCTATGTGTTTTCCATCGGCTGCCTGTAGATCGAATGCAGCTTCATGTTGGCGATCAGATGGAGCTGCAGGAAGGACGCTAACTTCTGCGCCAGTATTGACGAGGTAGCGAACCTTCGTTATCACGTCCGTGATAAATAACAGGCGGCTGTTTCCACCGGCTACGGTTGCCGCTAACATGTGCCGGAAAGATAGTTTCCTGATGCGTCGACAGTGAGTTTTTGTCTAGGAAAACAACAGGGGTCTTTACATTTTTTGGAATATTTTCCATAGGTATTGTGGTGCCAACACCAATGTGAGTTTTTGCTTCATCGAAGTCGAGATGACGATCTTCTCCGTGATGTACTTCGTCAACGAGAATCGTTCGGTCAGTGTCTCTCCTGTAGTTTGAGAAAACGAGGGAGAGTATTGCATACCTTTGTTAACTCGTTTTCGGTGGCATGAGGTTCTTCTGTAACGGAATAAACCTCATTGTGGTGAGTTTTATTGATCTCCAGAATTCAGATGAAGCTTGTTCATTTACGAGGTTGTTATTATATGTTACTAGAACTGCTTGCACTTGTTGTGGCAGTTTTGACAGGAAGAGCTGTAAACAGATGTACGTAGTTTGCATTGGTGTTGAAATCACAAATAAGTAAGTAGCACTGTGTTGCGTAATAAAGTAAACATTCTATGCTCGATACGTAGATGACGCATTTATAATCCCTACAAGTGAAACTGATCACGATACTGCCTCTAGAAACCCCGTTAACCGCAATTAACAATTTTTATGAAATTACTACGCAACACTTTCGAAAAAAGCAGCAACTGACGCAGCTCCTAATTCGTCACTTCCAGTAACCGTTTAAACGTTTTTTAATATCCTCTTAATACTCAATACTAGTTCACTATTCGAACAGCATCTATAAGTACTAATAACGACAGGCCAGCTATCAAACTAACTAGCTATGTTTTCATTCATTATTGAAACTTGTAAAATACAAAATAAGACTGGAATATGTTTTGATTAAAAAATAATATATTTAAGGTTCTAAGTAAGTACATAATTGTGAACCAGCTGTGTTTGGCTGACAATTTTTCCGTTCTACTTTCAAAGGCCTTATTGATTTGTTTCGTCTGAAAATTGGTACGAATAACTTCATATTGATATACGGATTTTTACTTCATGAAACTGATTAAAATTCTTCTCAGAATTTTGTGAATGAAACCTTTGAAGATAGCAATTAGGAAATATGTATGTTATATGTGTTTACAAACAACCCGCGTAAATCGCTGATCTTTATAGTATTCGTTCTATTTTAAGGGTAACTATTTGACTTGTTGTTAGCTCCGATTTGTTTTTTTGTTGTTATAAATAAAATTCCGCATCTCACAGCCTTCTCATCCACGGTAGAGAATGCCATTCATAGTTGCGCTGAAAATTTCTGCGAACAACCGTCTAAAAACCGTCTACCTTTTTAGCAAACATAAATGACGGACATTCACATTCTGATGGTGCTCTACGAGAGTTTTATTTTTAAAGAAAAGTAGGCGACTTCATCCTATGAAGATGACTATAATTTGCATTCCGATTCCACTGGCCACTTTCCAGTACTGAAACTTGATATATGGTTTCTGATTCCGATTGAAACAGAAATCACAAATCCTAAAGTGGCAAAATGTAGTTTTCCGAATTCCTTTACTGCATTATTAAGCTCATTTACTTATGGAAATGCAATTGAGAACAGCATAATCAAGGATAAATTTTCCCGGTTAGTAATGACCAACGCTATCGTTAGTAGGGGATTTATTGTCAATATTGTTTAAGGACGTAATACTAGAAAAGTGATCATTCACTTGAAGTAACTGCATTTTGTAGCACGTCAATGAACAGTCAAACCACAGTTGGGGTTAGAAGCATCTTAAAACATGGTGAAACTTCCTAGCCCATATATTTTACACCACTACTAATAAGTATATTTCTTTAATACTCCCCTCACTACTAAGAATGAATACCAATTTTGTTTGTTACCCAATTGGACAGGGTACTGTTATGCTGAAGAAAATCGTGTACAATAGAGCGAACAAGAGTAACATAAGTGACAAAAGACTATACAACTATTTATTCGGGGAATCATTTGCCGCTTCGCGAAATATCTCCGTATTAGACTAAAATTATTGATTTATACAAATTATTGGCCGTTGTTTATTGTAGAAAGTTATATTTGCTGATTTTTAGATTAATCGAAGTGCAAGCTATATAAGATAACCATTATCACGCTATAAATGCAATCTAACTTCATTGCACTCATCTGCAGGCCAGCGGTGTGAAACAGTTGGATAGGTGGGTGACGTTACCGAGATCATGAATCATTCAGTCACGCTTCTTACTAAAGAAAACCATTCTTCGAGTTGCTTTGCCGACCTGTGATTAAGTCAGTTAATCCAGCCTCAGTGGCTCATGAAAACGAGTCAGTCGGAGTAACGGAGCAGCAAGCTCAAATAACAATTAAACCCATCAACTCTCAATTTAGAAGTATTGGCCATAGTACATGTTAAGTTCACGCAAACTAATCTACCCGATCCCTACACACCCGATGTCCTGCAAGCTTAAAGTGGGTGACTAATTCATGCCATAGGTAAAATCGATGTTTTGAGGTGATAAGTGTACCATTACCTAAAAGCATTTCCGATGAACTGACTGGGGAAACGCCATGAAAATAGCTTGGTCAGGGTTCTATATAGAGAAGTATCATCTTATAATCTACTTGCTTCCCTACGACAAAGACCTTTCTTCCCCTATGGTTCTGCAGACTGAAGTGCCTAAACGTTTCAATAAATGTAACCAAGGCCACGGAGAAACATTACAACTGAATTGCATCCGATATGTGACCAAGTTACTGTTGCGGTATTACCAGGGCAGATTCTAACGATTGAACCCACTCTTACAAATGAGAATAAATCAGAAGGCAATGAAGGATGGAGGAGGAGTTATATTTGGTTGTGAATAGAGCGGCAATGGAAAAGTAACGTCTAGGCTGGCGAACTAGGGAGAGAGTTGCTTTACACGGTACAGCGTGACATGATCTGGTGATGATGCGTGACTGAGCACCTTCAACTAGTAGTGTCCGCTAAAACAAACATGGTCAGCATCAATGTCGAGGACTTATGTAACTATTTACTTTGGGGATTATTTACCGCTACACAACAATTAATAAAACGCTTGCGAAGAATGGCTCGCCAAATATACACGGTAAGTATTGTACAACGAACTTTTCAAAAGTGCCAACTTGTTTATCAAGATTGATTTCAATATGAACCTACTAGCACTTCTTTAAGAGGCAGTAAGCATGCCATGCTTGTCGGACATAAGGTGAAGTTAGAGGATTCCAGTAAACATACTATCCCTGCTATGGCAGCCAAAGCAGCTAAAGAAGATTTTTAAAATATAGTTTGCAAAGTATATGGGCATCGTAATGTGTAATTTTAGAACAAAATCATTGAATTTCGCACATGTGTTTATTTGAACTGACAAGAAGATTAGAGCGCAAAGATTGGTACCTGGTGAGTTTTTGATCGTTTGGGACTCTTGTTAAAGTAAAGTTGCAGTAGCCTGGAAGCAAGGTTTTTTGAATGACTACTTCTGAGTTATGATACATCTGGATGCTAAACTGTAAGGTAACAGCATAGTACATGCAAGTTGCTGTTATACACTACCGTTAATTTACGAGTCACGAATGCTCTGTGGAATATTTAGTTTATACCCAGTCACGTAACAGTATGCAGATTCAAAGCAGTATGTTGGGTCTGAAATGTAAATCTATCAATTTTTCCAAACTACCATTGTGATTTGATAAAGTTCTTTGGCTCGAAAGCATTAAATTTGGCACATATCTAAAACACTGTCGGTAATTCCATTAATTTTAGTCACAACACGTGACCCTGACGAATTATCAATTGTTTCGGTTATTAAAACTAGAAATTACCAGGAAAGACTAGGGAAATTAATAATGATTATATCGTCAGGTATAGTAGTAGGTTATTAGGCATCTCGTTGTCTGTTGATTAACAGTCGAATACGCTCACATACAATGATGTAGAGCAGCTCAAAACGTAACAGGTTGTGATTCTAGTGTTTGCTATGTATACAATAAAGCATGCAAGCATTGATATGAATATTCCTAATTACGGACATCAAAAACAAGCGATAAATTGTACAGCTTCATTCAGCTAGTCATTAGAATGGAAAAACAATGTATGATCATAGGTCCTAAATGCCAAAACACGTCAGTAGAGTAAGGTGAATACCAAAGTTGTAGTTTCGGCGAACGTGCAAGAGATAATATAATTAGAGTCGAAAGGATTAACTCATCATAAATAGCGTACGAAATAATAGTCCAGGGTTTAAGGAAAAGGGAAGCATGCATGTAGTCTACATCTACTCCCAGAATCGTATTTCCTATATCTATTCTATTTTGCCACCGATGTTACTATCACTTCAACTACCCTAATATTCTTTTCTCTTTGCTGATGTGGGTGTGGCAACTTGAACCAATGATCGTACGTTCCAAGTTCTGACACTTGGGGGGTAGCTTTACGAAGATCAGTGATCCATATCTCTCTTCAACCTGACCTCAATTGGTGCGATCGTAGGTAGAGACGACATAAGGGCAGCGATGTGTCCGTTCTTCTCCTTTCAGATTCCTACTCTGCCATTTTATTGCATGTAGGGATAGTATCTAGAGATGACAATATTGATATTTGGGACTAGGTTTAGGTAAACGTGTTTTGCATCGTTAGTGAAATTAGACTCATTATATTATGCCTCCTTAATTGAGACCTTTAATGAGGTAAGATTTACAGTGAGAACCACATGTTGTTTAGGGTTGTTTATCCATTTGCAGATACACCTTTACAATTTGCCGAAAATCCCTATGGGTGGGGGGAAAGACATTTTGTAATTAATTTTTACTTAATACTCTTTAGAAATGAGTTCGAGTTCTACGTAGAATATTCCATTCTAGTTTCGCATATATTTTGCTTGGCGTATATAAATAAAAAATCCCCAAATCGCTTTTAGAAACACTCAGTTTTGGCGGAATGGGTCAACTCTACCGAGGTTTGACCGTGAAGCTAATGGTCTTGAGTGGTATCAGAAGTGCGTGGTTGTGGTTGTTTTTTCTTAGTTTTCCACAATGTGGAAGGATAGTTCTTTTTGATGAGTCACTTGAATACTTCTCTTCCTGTTGATTCTGTGTCAACTTTCTCTTACCCATTGTTAGCCCTATATTGAGTGCCGTCGACTAAAGTTGCTATGTATATAGTTAAGCGAGTCTACACGACAAACCATTTTTTGAAAAACTAAATGGGATTCCAACGTTTAATGGTTTTTAAGTAGCATGGATTGCTTACAGATATCAGAAAATTTATTGCTTTCCTCTGACTATTAAAATCACCTTCATTCAGTGAAGCTGTTTTATGTTACTAATCAATTTAGAATTCACCTCATGTTGATATAGGTTAAAAGATAGAACTTTTGACTATTCATTCTCTTGACAGGGGGATTTTAGTCCTTTCCATATACAATAAGTTTGGAAGTAATTTACTGATCAACAGTTATTTTACAGTAATCAGCCTTTATTAAAATTTTGACAGTATAGTCGAAAAACGAAGTTGGTCTAAAGTATGTGGTGTGTTCGGACCATAGGTTTCGAGCAATCTAACCGTGCATATACTTGTCAGATCATTTATATATTAAAATGTAGAACTAATGATCACTTAAACGATTGATTGTTTAGAATGTGGAAATTAAAGGATGAGGAGAGGCTTAGTAAATTATCATCACTACAAATAATGATTACTAGTTCAAGGATATAATAAACTGCTTCTACGTACACAAAGGAAGCCTAGGTTTTTTAATGTCCACAACTTTGAGAATATGATGGTGGTTACTTCTATAGAAGACCTTGAAAACCATTTAAACAAGCTTAGAACCAGTCTCTATAGATGGCTAGTGTTTTCTGTTCTCTGCCTCTGTCTGGCCACTTGACGTTATTTAGTTTTGCAACGTGTTCCACCACCCTAGATTACTCCTCGTGTGTCCACATGTGCATCTGCTTTGGTAAACGCAACAAAATGTGAAACAACTTCATTGTTTATGTGTGATCATGGGCTTCAGTTTATCAATAATGATTTTTTTGCAACATGATATGTGTTATCAACAGCTGATTATGAAAATTTTCAAAACTGAACGTAATAAAGACGCTTTCTAAGTACAGAACTAACTAGGCGTTTCTGTATTAACTAACTTTTACATCGATACATACATTTTAACAGATATCCACTTAACACCAATGTTTTAATCATCTGCTCCGTGTTTCCTGCGATCGTATCTGCTATGCAGGTTCTTCGAATCCTGTTGAAGGGGCATTTTACCATGCCTCGTTTTTGTTGCATCTGAGAAACCACGGAAATGTAATTTTCAACCAGTCCACATTAGTTTCCTATAGGTTGGTCTTTTTACGGAGCCGTCATATTTACGAAAGGCAGTTGATTATCCTTTTCTTTGTAAGTTAGTATTATGTTTAGTTCTGTTAAGTCTGTTCAAACAATGAGCAACATTGAAATCTTATCTCCTGTGTAGAGGACCTTTCATGATGAGTTCAGTCATCGTGTTTCCAACGTGTTGCACCTATCCATCTACTAAGATCCTAATAAACTGCCTATAGGTATACCATTTTCGAAGATGTCCACCCTGAAGCGTGGAGTTTTTCAATGCATGTTAAAAGTAATTCCTTTAAGTGCTTTGGTCGAATGGAGGGAAGGGAGTGAGGAATTTGAAATGATATATAGTCACAAATTGATCGGTAGTCGTTGTTAAAGATTGGATAAAGTTTACATTAGAAAAACGTTGTCTTATCTGTATTATTAATATCATGAAAGTGGTCTACTAGCTCGAAAGTATGTTTCGATGAAAATTTATATAATTCGTTATGGATTGGGTCTAAGCATTTTTCTAGTTTATATGAAGATAAATCTCACATTGATAATATTGTTCTTAAAGGATTACCAGGTTTATGAATTTTAGGTAGTCTATACACAATTAAATGACGTAACTAACTTTAAAGTTTTTCTCTGGTTATAATATTCATGCTGATCAGCTTTTAAAATCTTTCACTGTTAAATAACATCACATAATTTCCTAATACTTACACTTTCCAAGTGTAATGTTTGTTCTAATAAATTCCTTAAACTACGTTAGTAAGCAAGTGCATGTCCATGTACTGAACAATGGACCATAGTTGTGTAAAGACTATTTATACTAGTTGGTTGTTTAAAAAGTAGACCATACCCAGCTAACATATGCAGCACAACACTTATAAGCCTAATAGTTTGACCAGTAGACCACTAATCTGCATACTCATTAGGTTTAGATCTTGCAGCTTGTGACACCTCAAAATCCAAATCTGATATTTTGGGAGCTGCACAGTTTAGACAAAGCTTTACCATAGTTTTTAGATGGCGCTTGTACTAAAATTTGCCTTGTAACATTGAGGTTTCATTATTCTGAAAACTAGTGCTTAGTATGGACATATAGTCTATGTAGTTCTCGAAGAAAATCTTTTCAAAACTGACTTCTATGCTTGAGTTTACTTGCATCGGTCCTATCGTGTATTGGAAGTTGACTTCAAAATAACATGTCTACGTTAGTATCCTCCACTTTGGTATTTAAAAGTTAACGTCTTATAAACTATCCTTAAAAAACCGTAGATAACTTTTCAAATACTTTCCACAAAGTTCTTGCATTAATTTAATGTGCTTGACCACTGATCTTGAATTCTTACACCAGGATTTTTAGAGTTCCATATATCTTAACCCATTTGCTCATTCACACATACGCATCTGTCCATACTGTCACAGCATAACTGGATAAAACCGACATGACGCATGGCGTGGGATCTAAAATTATGGTATCAGTTATGGAAAGATGACTAAGCGTAAAGATTATGATCTGGAAATAGAATAGATTTGCGGGGTAAAAGTATGAAGTAATATTGAAAATCAAGATCTAAGTGATAAACAATAAATGTACATGCAACTCTGAGTCTTGTTTTTAACCATGCCACTGACCATTTATCACCAACCAGGTGATCTGCATCTACAACCACATTTCAGCTCGTAAGTCATCCACAAAATCTATTAACAGATCAGTCAACTTTAGGATACTGACAATATCTAAGAAGTATACGAATTTTTGTTACCACAAGATAAATTAACTTAACTTCTAAAAACACTGAGATTGATCATTTTCCCCCTTTATACCTACTTACTGATGTGTAGTATTACAAAAATTGTTTGAATTGAAATAGCTTATCCCACTAGGGATCAGGACATTACAAACGTCATATGATCCCAATACCCTGTTTTATCAAGAATGCAGTTAAATCTGGCCTAAATTCCCACTTAACAACTTTAAGATGAATTTCATGCAATCCAGAGCGCTAGTTCATTGATAGAAACATTGGTAGGAACAGAGACGAGTTTCGTAGCATACCACATCTGTGGTGATTAATGGTCCCTATGGTGTCCGAAATTTGCCAACACGTTATTTTCTCACTCATCCCTAGAAATGGCTGGACATTAAAATTGCGAATTTAGTGGCAAAAGTTTTATCTTTGTTTTGCAGACTAATCTAACATGGTTACAGCTGTTCAACCAGTGTTTGGTCTATTGAAACGACTCCATCTACATCCAATGGAAAATGCCCTAAACGAATTGGGCCCACAAGCCTCACTTCTACAGTCAGTAAAGTTTGTAAGTTGCATCTGCTTCTTAGCTATTTCGATAGAAAGCTCAGCCATTTTTGTTTCATAAGCCGAAATCTGAAGAAATACGACGTGATCATAACATTACTGGACAAAAAAGACCATCCACCTACCTATCCAACTCAGATCTGAAAACTGCTAAACGTCGTAAGTTTTATTCGTGTTTATTGGCTAATTTTGTTCACAAATTCATTCCAGACCATTCATTAATAAACACTGAGTGTTATAGATGAGTTTTCAATATTTCTTATAGTGAACAAGTGTTGAGTTGTTAAAATTATGAGTAAAGTGTTTGTCAATTGACGATACATACCTATATCGTATGGTTGACTACTAACTGCTGACGGCATCGGAATATTCCGCGTGAAATGTTATCAAGAAAGGGCTTTCGGAAGAATAGATTTTGTTTTTTGATAAAGTGACTTACGTACAAAATGTTAAACATAAGAACAAACCTAATTGAAAGTCATTTGAAACGTAAATGATTAAAAGATGCTTGTTTTATAAGTCACTTCGGTAGAACTAAGACCTTTCCCTCAAACTTAGTTCTTACCTCTCATATCGTTAACTGAGTTGAACTCCAGGTATTTTTTTAGAATAAATATCCTATGCAGTGCTGATGCAGATGAAAAATAATAAATTCCCTTTTTTGAAGCACATGCCATTTCGAACATCCTTACTTTCTAAATGAATGCCATATAGGATTGTACGACACCCATTCATATAGGTACACGGTGCTTATTCATTGTTTGCGAAAAATGTGTTTATGGACTAACAAACGTGATGAACCGCCGCAAAACCTAGACTCATTTATAATGTTTTTTTGCTGTCGTGCTCCTTACTGACCTCATGAAACGTTAATTACCCTTTTAATTATGTTGACACCCTTTTAATCACGTTGCTTTGAATTCACTTTACACTGGAAATACTGTTGGACTCCAGTTTCCAGAATTAATGCTTCGTAAATTAGAACTAAGTCTCAAAGTTCTTCCTTAGAAACATAAGTTAGTTATGTAATTAGGATAAGTTTGTATTTTCCCGTTGATTTGTAATGGACTGAAACTGGTCAGACTCTGTTGCCATATATGCATCCTGAGCGGATTGCCTCGATGTAGCGATAGTACACAAGTTATATTTACGTTCGATTGTGACTGGCAAGCAGAATCCAGGACGGGACGCGCGTCCTGGATTCTGCTTGCGAGTCACAATCCAACTTAAATAAGTTAGTTATGAGAAAACACAGAAGGTGTCTACGTATATTAAACCAAGTTTCCACAACACGTCAGTAGAGTAAGGTGAATACCAAAGTTGTAGTTTCGGCGAACGTGCAAGAGATAATATAATTAGAGTCGAAAGGATTAACTCATCATAAATAGCGTACGAAATAATAGTCCAGGGTTTAAGGAAAAGGGAAGCATGCATGTAGTCTACATCTACTCCCAGAATCGTATTTCCTATATCTATTCTATTTTGCCACCGATGTTACTATCACTTCAACTACCCTAATATTCTTTTCTCTTTGCTGATGTGGGTGTGGCAACTTGAACCAATGATCGTACGTTCCAAGTTCTGACACTTGGGGGGTAGCTTTACGAAGATCAGTGATCCATATCTCTCTTCAACCTGACCTCAATTGGTGCGATCGTAGGTAGAGACGACATAAGGGCAGCGATGTGTCCGTTCTTCTCCTTTCAGATTCCTACTCTGCCATTTTATTGCATGTAGGGATAGTATCTAGAGATGACAATATTGATATTTGGGACTAGGTTTAGGTAAACGTGTTTTGCATCGTTAGTGAAATTAGACTCATTATATTATGCCTCCTTAATTGAGACCTTTAATGAGGTAAGATTTACAGTGAGAACCACATGTTGTTTAGGGTTGTTTATCCATTTGCAGATACACCTTTACAATTTGCCGAAAATCCCTATGGGTGGGGGGAAAGACATTTTGTAATTAATTTTTACTTAATACTCTTTAGAAATGAGTTCGAGTTCTACGTAGAATATTCCATTCTAGTTTCGCATATATTTTGCTTGGCGTATATAAATAAAAAATCCCCAAATCGCTTTTAGAAACACTCAGTTTTGGCGGAATGGGTCAACTCTACCGAGGTTTGACCGTGAAGCTAATGGTCTTGAGTGGTATCAGAAGTGCGTGGTTGTGGTTGTTTTTTCTTAGTTTTCCACAATGTGGAAGGATAGTTCTTTTTGATGAGTCACTTGAATACGTCTTTTCCTGTTGTCTGTTGGGTGGTTGGTTATGTTGATTAATGTTATTTGGCAGGAAGTAAGTTTTCTGCCTTCATATTTTCTCTTGTGGGTTTTTTCTTGGACTTTAAGTTTGCTAGTTTTTTATTTTTATTTGTCGACCTATCTGTCGTGCTGCGAGTTTACAGCGATAAGTGTTCCATCCACTATAGTCTATTTTGTCTATCAGCATAACTAAATTTGACCGCATCAAGGTAGCAACTATTACCAACGAAACGTCGTAACCACTAAATCTTATCAGTTGTACGATCTGGTGATTTGTTTATACATCTCTGTAATTATTGAGTTTAGTTGTACGTAGACCATAGTATTCTTGCGATTGTTATTCCATTTTCTCTTTGTTTTCATTATAACTGTTTCGCGTCTTCTTTCAGCTCGTCGTGTTGCGAAATTGACTGATAAAGACTTAGTTCTCATGGGTGTTAACCTGAGGAGTAATTGTGAAAATCCGACTGTGCGCTGTCCAACTTCACCTCGCGTAACCTCATCAAATTTGTCACTCTTCCAATCTCCTATTTCTATCAGTCATTCAAATTTCTCTGCATCAACTGTCTCATGTTCTCAACGTTGTCTGAACTACGGCGAATCTCCATTACTTCCTCATCCTAAATATCTGTGTTCTCAAAACTCTCCACTCCCGAATTATCAGAATCGGTCTCAAGTTAGCTCCGTATTTAAAACTGCTTCGGAGTACCAAGCACGTGTAACTAAAAACAAAACTGATCCAGTATCAGATGAAAATCAATTTGTAATTGAAAGCGGATCCACTGCACCTCCCATTTGTACCAGAGACTTCCTCCGTCTGAATGAAGTAATAAGTCATCTCAGTGGACAAAATCCTATGGATACTCGATATTTAAATTGTTCACTTATTACTCGGAGATTATCTCATATATCGTCAGTACCCAGAAAGCTTGACAATTTTGACGACGATAAGTGTGATGTAAAGATAAAGTACAAAAAAAAATTTATAAGTGAACACAATGACCCACCAAAGCGTCGAAAATCTATTGACCAACTTATCGAACCATCGATTCATGGACTACCAGATCCAGAAATTTCCACTAAACCTCGTTCACGTAAACCAACTCAATTTCTACAGTTAAATGCACAAACTACTGAGCTTTTATCTTATGACCGAAAGCCTACCTATCTTACTACCCAATTGTGTTATTATACACCAGATTTCGTTAACCATTTTGAAAGTTCAGAAAATATCCGAGTTAATTTATCAGAGTCGAGCGAATCACAAGGAGTTTGTGACTCGCGTGTTCTTATCGAAGGTGAGCTAACTTCTTGATTTCCAAATCAGTTCCTCACTGCGAAATAATGTTTTTCGCTGTCATTTCATTCACTTTCGACTCCACATACAGTTATCTTTTAGATTTAAGGATTACAAAACTTACAAAGTCACATGTGAGGTAGCAACCGCTTGTTAAATTAGCGTTCCTAAGCAACAGTAGCGTAAACAACTCAGTTAGTAGGTTCAAATAACGACATCACTAAAAAACGATAATAGACTAACTGCTATTGTTAGGTTTGCTTCAAATCATGTAATTTTCTATGTGAAAGTTGTTTTCTGTGCTTTTCATTAACTCATCTAGTGAGATCATGATACATTAAAATTTAGACTAACAATGTCTTGGTTAAAAATCCATTATTTATTGTTTAATCAATCTTCTGGTCTTTTGAAAGAGCGGAAAGCGAATGCGATGGCAGTTAACAAGTAAATAGTGGCAAATCCTTTGAATTAAATATCGATTCCTCCACTGAATACCTTTCTGTCATTAAGCTGTAAAAGTTTGAATTTTTCTGTTGACGTTGTTTAAGACTCCAATTGGTCAATCACTATTGTTATATGTCTAGCTTGAGTGCGTTGCCTCGGTTTAATGTTGGATTTTAATTGGCCAATGCTATCCACGAGACACATTTCATCCGATTTGGGACTCGACAGCTGGTTGTATATGCATCCTAGTGTTCCTCACACAGGGACCTGAACTCATTTCATTTGTGTCTGGCTTATTGATGCACAAAGCATACTTCCTATTCGTCAAATTTACTGAATGTTATTAAAATCCATTCTGTTACGCACATAACTATGGTAACCTCATGATTTTGAATTGGTTGTTTAAGGTAATTAAGTTTCTGTGGTGACCGACTGCCCACACTCAAGTAGGTAGACGAACGAACTTTTGAACCTTTGAACCACTTGTTTATAGTTAAGCTCTTTTACTAAACCACTGGTCTGCAATTCTTAACAAAATGTTCAATATTGTAGCCATTGTCATTAAATGTTGTGTCAGTGTACACTATGTTGATGACCCTCATCCTTAAGTCACCGCTCATATATGTCGTTTTTTAAAACTTTCTCAACTTACAAAAAATGAGAATATGTTGAAAATAAAGAAGTTTGTTGTTACTTGAAGGTTCCATCAATTGTTTATAAGATCTTGTTCAAACCAGTGCAGTGAGCAGTGACAAATGCGACTGATTATTATTTTCTCGCAAGTGTACCTTGCTGCTACTAGTCCCAGGCTGGAATGGGAGCACAAAATTGACGAATTAATCAGCCGAGTCAACCTATGTTTCGGACATCTCTTTATATGCACGTAAGGCTTGATTGCTTAGCAGGCCAATTAAAAAAATTGATATCAGTACAAAGCATAAGCAACAATGATTGGGTACTGGCGGAACACAATTAGTTACAGTCCTCAATGGAAAATGATATAGTTACAGTTAATAGGTTAGTGGGACTTCAGGACGAGGGGAATATGAAGATAACACAAACAGAATATTTAATACACATAACATCAAAGTAGTACTTCAGATTGATCATTCTCCTTGATTCACCCGTTTTATCAAAGTTGCAACTTAGTCTTTCTATAAAGGCGATTTATATACAGAAACAACATAAAGTAAATTTGAAAAATTGTTATGTTGGACGTCTAAAGAAGAGTAACAAACTTTCAGAACTATGTTTTAGAAGACTATTCCAATTATTTTGTTTGTGGGTGTTGTAAACAGTTTATCCCTATGATTGCTTCGTTCCTCTTACCCTATCATCCCGTTCAGTGTATTTATTGTTGGTGTATTGTATTTTATTTGTGAACTGCAGTCAATTAGCTATATACAAGTTACCGCTGATCATTACCACTATCTCCTTTGTTTTGTATTAATGTCAAATTCCGAATTGGTTAACTGCGTGGTCTGGTTTTCTGTATATATAAAGGAATGTTTGAAATACAATATGATTTTGTCTGGTTGATTTATCGGCTCGTGTTCTTCCTTTTCTGGCCTGGGGTCGATTGGGCATCAGGCAAACACACAAAGACTAGCTTGGTAATCACTGATGTGACCTGGTGCACACAAGGCCATACCCATTAATTAGTCGCATAGCAGTTTTCTTTTACGTCACAGCAAAAGTATTTTATAACGGACTTCATATTAGCTAGATAATCAGTTTGGCTTTCATTGTTCATTGTTACGATTCCTACCTCAACTTACAGTTTTCACTCTTCTTTGTTTAGTTCCTAGTTGGCGTGTTATACCTATTCCAGGTTCTGAAAATTATCTGGGTTGTTCTCTTGGAGCAATGCATTCAAAATCGTGTTCTAAAAAACTCCTGGTCAGAAATCAATTAACATATATGAATACTCCTAAATCACATAATCTCCGTACTTTACGAACCAGTTCACTGTCTACTAGCTCTGTGCACACGATTAAAAATAACCCAACTCCAGAACCTATTTCAAAGCACAGACCTAGGTCGTCTCAAACACAAAAATCACGTTCTCAAATCGGAGAATTCGCTAGATCAGATGATATTGTATATGAAGACATATCAGACACAGCATTCCTTGCTCGTCATTCACGTTTAGAAATTGAGGAAGTTCGCCACGAACGTTTTTCTCGTCAGCGTACTGCAGAGCAGGAATTAAAGCAACGTTTGGAAGAAAGAGATCAAGCCAGCTGGGTAAGTTTAAAAACCCTGTATATAGAATTGCCAAACAGTTAGTAAGAATGCCTTAAATTGCCTTCATTTTACACTAGTTAAATTCGTACATGATCAGCTAAATTTTAGTCCGACTGTAATTTAAATGACATCTCAAAATTCCATTGACTTTGGTCGTTTTAATCTTACTACAATTTGTTTATCAAAGATTAAATATTTAATCTTATTTGTTTGCAGTAATCGTAGTTCGTCAGAATAATTGTGTTCAAATGGATGTTAAAGTAGTTGAGTAACTGTATGTGTTCTTATGTTGACTTGGTGGTACATTTATTTATTTAGAGGACCAGCTCGCCACAATTCACAGTTGTATTTTTAAATCTTTGTTAGTAAGTTGGATATTATAGTTACTCGGTCAGCCAAATGTTTCATCTTATCCTAATGCCTGCTTCAATGTTTCTTTTCAAATGATATTTTTATCAACTAAACGGATGGGAATTTAGTTTTCATTTTTAACAAATGATTTGCAGTAAAATCTATTCCTGTTAAATGTCAAGGTGTGAATACAACCAGTCCAATACACGTTAGGAATCCAGTTTTTTACTGATTGGGATAATATTAATATATTACTATCATGTTTACCCTTTGGGTCTATTGAAATTTGTTATAACGTGAGACTAAGTTTTGTCCTGTTGATCAGTTGGTTGTAGCAGACGCCTATTGAAGTGTGCCTAGTTGATAATTTGCGACTGCCCTACGCTCACTACGTCCCAAGCCAAGCCGATAGACCAACCAAGCAGGATCGAAATCAGATTCGGAGTCAGATTCTATTTTACACATTCCCTTATATACGCAAAATAATCATAGTGATTATTCATCAAATGAAATTATCAACATTTATAATAATACAATTAAATGTTGTCAAATGTGTTCACTCACAAGTGATGAAAGTTTATAAATCAAGTTTACAAAAATCAATACAACTTGATAAAATGAACAATTGTATTTTTAGGGATATCGAATCCCTAACAAAATTAAAATGCTTATCAAGGCTGGTCACGTTTTTCGTATGGTATATATGAATATTTAGTTGTCTTCTGGCTATTGTACAACCTTGTTTTCCGAAGTTCTCTGTTTTTTATATCTATCTTTGATTAGCACAAGAGACAGTCTGGTCGTTTGGATCCACTTTTGAAGTATAAACCAGCCAGTCGAATGCCAACTACGTTAAATTATGCATTCAAACAAAGTTAGAAAATTTTTGTATTTAAAAAAAACGTTTATTTCCTTTTTTCGGCTGATGTTTTGGTTTCTTTATCGGTTAAAACTAGCTCGTTTCAATTCATCACCCACTAACAGCCATCTTGTTAGTTATTGGATATTTTATCTCCGTTGTCGAGTTAAGATCGTGAATTGTATGTTATCATTCTCTTTAAGTATTATTCAGTTATGTTCGGCTCGTTAAAACGACCACACTTAAAGAAGGTCTTGTGTACAGAATAATTTCGTTATGAATTTTGATTATGTATATAATAATTCGTATGTATGTATTATTGTTATGACGTGATGAAAAGGAGGAGGAGGGTGATGATTTTGGTTGGTGGACGCGAATACAAATAAGATGCGTGCCTAGTTAGGAATATGCGATTGACCTAAGCCCATTCACCCCCCTAGGCCGACAATAGGACAACCACAAGTGAGAGAACCGAGAACTGAGGACCGGAGAACAACGTATTATATTTTAATCATGCCTTTATATATACATAAAATCAGACCACACAGTGAACCAATCAAGAATCTAACATTTGTACAGAACGAAGGGAAGAGTGGCAGTGAATGTTACAACTTGTACACAATTAAGTAGGCATAGTTCATAGTAAATAAACAACATACTAAGAGCAAAATATGCGAAACAAGAGAACCGGGCAAGGGGAACGTAACAGTTATAGAAAATCAAATGTTAACACTGTCCGCAGTTATAATAAATGAAATAATGTTCTAAAGCACAGTTCCCGAAGACAGCCAATCTTCATTAGGTGCCCGGCATATCAATTATACAAACGTCAAAATCTGTCACTTATTTTGTGACGCAATAATTATCTGCTAAATTAATGAAAATTATATTTTTAACTGGAATTTTGTAGAATGACAATTCTCATGTTACTTAAAGTCACTGTTATTCTTCCACTCTATCCTAACTAGCATGACAAGCCTTCAACATGAATGAAGACGAGTTTTTTTTCATCTACTGGCTTACTTCCCACATCTTTGGCTGAACACCTTTCCTTAGCTTATAACAACATAAAGCTTCGGCGTAACACAAATCACAGCCTCTCTATCTTTATTACTACTATCTACTACTTTATGGATAGCTACGTTATGCTATTTAGTGTGGTTTTTAGCCAACTAAGTTACTTGGTATATTTTGGACTTTGTTTTAAAGATTTATGTTTCATTTACCAACTTCAGTTTTCACCTTATAATTTCTGTAATTCTTTTTCTTGAAGGTCACCATTTCCATGTAGACAACTCCGTACCTGTTGTCGCATTCGGTTGCCGCGTGCCAGTGGCTTCACTAAAGTAAATGATCAATGCTTTTTCTTGTTGTACATAATAACTCATCCTTTATAAATTGTATGTTTGTAAACGTTACTACGTCTAAGTATACAATATTATTGAATGTGCTACTGTTCTTTAAAAATTAACATTTAATGGTTTTAGAACTGCAACTGATTACATTGTTGCCGGAAAACTCTAACACTGTGAGCAGGTAAAAATATACATTTATCATACGAAGTCTTGAACCTCCTCCAGATCGTTTAAGACCTTTATACTGATAGGTTACTATGAAAACATGTTGGAATATACCACGAACTCTCTTAAAAACTAACGTTTCTAGGGACGATTTTCACACGTTGTTTATAAAATCTGGCGATCACAATATACCAATAACGTCAATCTTGCATTATATAGAATTATGATGTTACATTGCAGGCTGTTACAAAGAACTCTCTGAATCAGGTTCTATATTTCATGTTTGCTTGCACTTTAAAGTAGAAGTATTTTGCCTAGCAAAATAACTCACGATTCAAAGAGCGAAATTCTAATGAAGGCATTTAATTAAAGAATGGTCACCAAATGAGAGTATGAATAATAATTTTTTTTAGTGAAGATTCAAAAGAATAGCTCATGTCAATAATTTATAATTTTTTCCGAACCATTTCGTTAAAATGCATCTTCGTATTTATAATCATTGCTATGAAAGGGCTTCATATCATTGAAACACTTTATTCCACATTATTAATCCATAGCATATTGTGTTTTGAGGAGATCATTCATTTCCCTCTTGTTGTCCTAACATAGACTGGTAATTTAAAGTGACATAATTATATAAAATGTATAGTTCTTATCAGCTAATGTAATATTATAACCGGACAAAACACGTTTGGTTTAGCTTAGAAAATACATTGGATAGTCAACTATGAATTCATTTATGTGTTAAATGATAGTTGAACATTCATAGTTACCCATAATTTGAAGGCTTTTATGTCTTCCCGTTAATGTTGAAGAATGTCATATCTACATTCTAACCGGGCTGATTGGATATAGCGTTGCCTACTACAACCCAATTCTAATCATATTCGTAGTTTTTGTTTGAGTAGTTCAGTGTTGATTTTATTATTTATTAGTTATGTATACATCAATGAATCCCAACAGATGTTAACTTCTAAGCTTTGTTTATTGTGGAAGGTTTTGGTCACTATTTATGAGAAGGGATATGGTGTCTTTTCTCAGCTTTCTTCCAGTTGAAGTGAATATAACTGTAACATCGAAGGACGCCATCAGTTCGTCGCTATTAATTTAGTTATTCTTGATTCTATTCGAGAATTCCATGGAAGATTTGATAGAATTATCCCATGAGTCCACTATATGTTGCAATATTCATGAAATTTCCTTTGGTAGATTGTATTTTGGACTTACTAGAATTGAAACAGTTGGTCCTGTATTCTTGGCTTATTATATATTCCAGAGTGATCTATGTGTTATGACGTGGAGAAAGGAAGGAGAAGAGGATGGATGATTTGGTTGATGGATGCGAACACCCATACGATGTGTGCCTAGTTGACAATGCTCGATTGACCTAAGCCCACTCACCCCCAGGCCGACAATAGAGAACCAGAGTTGAGAACAGGAAGACTGAGAGTGCGAGAAATTAGAACCGAAAACGTATTGTATTTTAATCATGCCCTTACATACATATAAAATCAGACCACACGGTAAACCAACCAGAAATCCAACATTGATACAGAACAAAAGAAATAGTGGCAGTGAATGGGGAGAACTTGTACACAACTAAGTAAACGTAGTTCAAAGTAATAAACAATACACTAAGAGCAAATATACAAAACGAGTGAACCGGACAAGGGGAACGTAGCAGTCATAGAAATGAAATGTCAACACTGTCCACAGTTATAATAGTTGAAATAATCGTCTAAAGCACAGTTCCCGAAGATAGTCAGCCTTCATTAGGTGCCCGGCATATCACTATGCCGTTTGATTTTATTCGCGATTGGTCTTGTTTCGTTATTTATCTTGCTTTGACGAGCTTGTTTAAAGTTTTATAGATCTGATTATCCAGCTTTTTTATTGGATTCGTTTTATTGGTTGTTACATGGTTTTATTCTTAAGTAAGTTGCTCTTCGGCTTTCTTAATTTGTACGTATATATTGTAGTGCGTTCTTTGTCAGCTAAAAGCATAACGTTATCATATTGTTCTTGTGTGAACCAGTGGTATTACGGTTTATCGTATTTCCTGTTAAGTTTCTTCTGTTGCTTTGTGTGATGACTTAAGTACAGCGTTGTAACGTGGCTTCCATATCGTAGTTTAATCTAGGGAAGACATTATTTTACTTTCATGAGTCGCTTTGACAGGTTGACTGCACAATTGTTGGTAGTTCCTTCTGTCCATGACTTTGTGATCTTAAAACGCTTCTCCTAAAAGGTATTTCTTTTATGTATCGTCTGCCTGATTTTTCAGTCGTAGTCCTCAGAGTGGTTGTGTTCCCACTGGACACTTTATTGTTTGTCTGTATCTGATATTAATTGGCAGAACGCGCTAATGAAGACATTTGTAGAAAAAGTATGATTGTTCTATATTGGAAGCTTGCCTTTTATTAAAATTCCTACATTTCTAAACTGTTAGAAACGTATTACACCCATAGGATTTTGAAATGATGCGGAAGATATGTAGTTTAGGAGGATTGATTTAGTTGAGTTACGCTCTAAGCTAGATGGTTTAGTTGCAGCGCTTTCAGAAGGCCCTATCAACTATTATCGAATGTTTATATATACTTATTTTAAACCCATAACCCTAAGTTACTTGTTCTTATAAACTTTCATTTAACCTTAGTATATTAGCACTATTATCTCTGATTATGTCATTGAAATTACGAGCACACCTTATTGATGAAATTCGATTTATATGTATATATAATATTTGTGTAAAATTTATTTATTAAAACTTTTAGGCATCTTAACATAATTTTCCTTATTTCTTTGTAGGCCATTTACGAAGTTCAGCATTCAATGAATTCTCATGAAGACTGAAGGTTATTCAAATAGTGTATAGTTTCGGTTGGTTCTCGTGTCTACAACTTTTCACACTGTACATATTTACTTTTATTACATTATTGTTCTAGTGGATATAGCTCCTTTGATTTATCCTTCTCTGTTTAAATAACCACTTACTTTATACCGGTTATCTATCCCACTGAAATACAATATACTATCTTTTTTATTTTGAGTTTCATCATCGCCAGTTTTACATTTGTTTTCATCCTTGAAGTGGTTTTATTACTCATATCAGTTTTTGATTAAGTTCGTTCTCCGAGCCATACTTGTAATCCATTTTTTAAAAAAGTACAGATTCTAGTTTGTGCTGTTTTAATTTACTAGTTTAACTTTAGTTATAATAGCTATTTAAATTTAACGCATCAGGTAAGTCTTTTTGTTAATAGTTGTGAAAACTGCAAAATTACACATTTTTTATGATAATTGTCCATCTGATAGTTAACGATTAATTTGTAAGACAAGTTCACTTGTCGTATCTACTACATATTGTGGAAAATGCTTTGACTTTATCACCATTTTCGAAATACAAGAATTACAATTCTGCTACTAATAAGTAACATAATACAACAACCAAAAACTATTTTATATGGCTAGTTACAGTCAGATGCAATGTTTGCTTACCTGATATATAGTTTCCATTGTTTTTTAACAAAATGACATTATAAATTTTGACATCTGTCTAATTTGTACTGTGCCAATCCATTTTAACTTAATACTAATTAACCTCTGAAAATTTTAGTTATCAAATGTGTACATTTAGTAACCAACTTAAAGTATCAAGTAATTTACTAACAACGAAATGAACTCACTAAATGCGATATCTATCCTATTATTATTCGATATAAAGTTTTATTAATAAACTGTTGAACTGACAGTTGGAATTACTAATGAGAAAAACAAATGACTTGTAGAATTAAACAATATATTTTTCCTAATTTTGAAATAACTTGCCAGTACTGTTTATCAATTTTCTCATGAAAGTTAATAAGGTGACCTTTTATACCATTTTAATTGATAGATATACGCGTATTTCATAATGAATTTCGTTTCGATTAATTAACTTGAATCATTGATTCGTGTAATTTAAAAGTCTTACAAGCAACACTTTTACTGTCAACATGTCTAAATAATCAAGCACTTGATTGGTTTAATAAATTAGGTGCTACATAGCTTCTATTAGATGTTGTTTTGTGTTAATATTTAAGTTACTATAGTCGTACATATCTATGTTACACTTTTTTCTTATTGATGCATTCTTCCTGATCATTACCGTTTCTTATTCAATTATTTTAATTGCAGTTATGGCACGTGCTGTTTTCCAAATTATATGCTTAGTGCAATATACTATATGAGAAACCAGATAGGATTCTAATTTTTAATTGTTAGGAACCTTCCAGTCACAAGCATCTGGAGTTCTATTGTCAGTTCGCAAATAATTTGTATGGTAGATTCAACATTAATTAGATTCCATCCTAAATTTATTACTGATTTATCATTATTGAAAATAGTAAAATACTGCGAACTTTGAAACTTTTTTTTACTTGAACTATGAAAGTTACATAAAGTCTAACAAGTTGGAAGAGCGTCGAGTAGTCTGTTGTGCTAATTAAAGACTTGCTCTGTTCACTGGTTCTTCACTAATAATAGGAAAATGATACAAGATACCCAAAAGTTTGTTGACTGTCGTTTTACTATGACTGAATAAGGCTAGTGGTATTCAATCTCATGAAAAAGTGAGATGGTGTCTTTAAAGATGATAATGCTTTAACGTTTCAGTGAATTATTATCCGACATTTTACTTGAAATTTGTTTGGAAACACGTAGTGGAGAATTCAACTTTTGCTAAGTTATAACAATATATACAAGTGAACAAATTATTTCCAAATAAATCTCCACTAGGCTTCGCTGGAATAAACAGTAGTATAAAACCAAAGTAGTAGGAGCAATTTGTAGGTTCATATTAACTATCTTTGGAAGAATGTGTATTCAGCTCGGAACGCTGTAAACGATTTTTAAAGATTCGAAGAAGATGTGAAAGTGTTTTCTTAAGTTTTCTGAATAAAGAAGACCCAGTGATATATATCCAATAAAGTTGAGGTAAGCATCTTTAGGTGTCACATTACGTTTATGATGTTTTTCGATACTTACGAACTTGACTTGATGAGTAGATAAGTTTCTATAATTATGACTATGCACATTCTGACGATGAAGATCTTAAATTTCTTAAAAAAATAAAGTCATGTAGGGGGGCAGCTTTTTACTATCACCTCTTCCATAGTCCAGTCATCCACTAATTAATTGCAAATGATTGTTGTTCAGCATGCTAAGTAGTGTTCATGACTAGACTGACTCATTACTGTTATTTTATTTATTCGAACTGTAGTCACAATCCTAACAGTGGTTTACCAGCTAATAATAATAGCTTTATTCTATAGTATTTTTAGTACAAATGAATTTTCAGCATACAATGTCTTCAACAAGTTACTTTTTTACCATGTCAACATCTGATAAAAAAGATACATATTTTATATTGTTAACAACTACAACAACAACAAAAAATAACAGTTACATAAGGAATAGAAGTCTTTGTATTTCATAACAATCCGTACTTTTAAGAGCACAGATTTCTGATTAGATCGGTTCTTACGAACTTTTCATCACATAGAACATGTGCTAAATATGGAATATTTGAGCATTTATACTTCATTTAGGCTTAGTGAAGATTTTCTTGAGTGTTCTAGCTTGCGTATTTCAGAATATTGATCAGTTAATCGTTGGCCTCCAGCAAGATTATTGGATTTTGCCCATGAGCATTACTTTATATTTACATAATAATTATACTCCATAATAACCTAGTGTGGATTCTGTTGATATTGTCCAGCAAATGTCACAATGAAAACATGTATGCGCAATTTTACAAAAAGATGAAACAATTGCTTTAAAACTACTATCTTGTTCAAGACATTGATAACGGGAATGGAGAATAATCTCAATGAATTCGGTTAGTTAATTTAGGAGTATAAATATACATTCCAATGAAAACTTATTAGACAGAATATTCTCCACTGATTCATAATATGCTGTCACACCCTTAATTTTTAATAATAATAACAAATAGATTGAGGCAGACGCTTGTATTCATGTTGCATGTTGAGTGCATTCCACGTAGCATTTTAACGTGACTAGCAGTAGTAGTATGATCAACATAGAAGATGGGACATGTGTGTCTGGGTTCATGTTGCCAGACTTCTATGGCACCGCGAGATTAACACCACCACGACTAGTTAAAGTTACTTCAATAAAATAAAATAATAGTGACAAGGAGTGGGAACAAACAAAAAATATATCTAAGCGTGTATAAATTGCAATAATTTAAAGGAGGGCAATGAGTGTATGTATCTGCACCATTGTGACCGATTCTGGGCCATGTCACTCATTGTTTCTAGCCACCGGTTACGGTAATCGCGAGGACCCCATCCAAGTAGTCTGCACCTACCGACAGGACTTAAACCGGCAGTCAGTGACTTCATTGACTGATGCCAAGTTTCAGTTTGGCCGCCTCTAACTCTTCCATCCTGCTCCTACATCAGCTAACATCGCGCGTCGAGGCAGACGGTGGTTGGGCATACGCAACACATGTTCCAACCACCTCAGTCGATGAAGATTCACAACCTCATCGACTGATTTACCATATTTGCCTAACACCCGTCGTCTAACCTCGTTATTACTTACTCGGTGATCCCAACTAACGCCAGCGATGTTTCGAAGACATCGATGGTCAAAAACTAATAACCTTCGAGTGTCGTCTACCCTTAATGGCCACGTCCCACACTCATACAGTAAGACAGAGCGAACTGTTGCGCAGTACACTCTCCCTTTCGTTGAGAGACGAATACATTGCCTACGCCATAGGTGACGTAAGTTGGCAAAAGCCTGACGAGCTTTTTGAATTCGTACTGAGATTTCGTCAGAGACTAACTCATTAGGGCTAATCGGACTTCCAAGATAAGTGAAGTGGTCAGTGTGCTCAACCACTTCACTGCCTATCTTTGACTCAGGTATTGACGAAAACCAGTCTTGGAGCAATAGTTTGCATTTGAGAGGAAGGAACGGATTCTGGACATGGTTGCATTGGTGCTCACTGCTGTTAAAAGCTTCTGCATCTTATCAGCATCTTCGCCAAACAGGACTATGTCATCAGCGTATTGTACGTCAATAAGTGAATCTCCTGATAGGAGATCGATTCCCGAAAAGTCAGACGATGTGAGTGTAACTTTCAACAGTAAATCGACTATGAAATTAAATAAAAATGGAGACAGTGGGCAGCCTTGGCAGATACTACTTGAGGTTACGAGTTCAGATGACAGTTCGCCATATGCTCTGAAACGACTAATAGTGTTTGAGTGAATAGCCTTAACAAGACTTATGTACTTCTGGGGTACGCCTTTCAATGAAAGACACTGCCATAGAACTTCTCGGTCTACAGAGTCAAATGCCGCTTTCAAGTCAAGGAGAACCACTATTGTCGGGGACCGAGAAGTTTGTCTGTGTTCTAAAATCTGACGAATGGTGAATATCTGGTCTATACAACCACGACCAGGTCTGAAACCAGCCTGATTTTAACGTATTTGTAGATCACGAGTTGCAGTTAAGCGTCTGATAATTATAGAAGCTAGTATTTTAGACACTATATTAGTCAAACTAATTTCTCTATGGTTATTGCAGGACGATTTTGACCCTTTCTTATATACTGGGACGATTAACGATCGACACTAATCAGATAGAATTATGTCAAGTTCCCAAACCTTAGACAAAATATCAGTCAGCCTAGTTGTCAAGGTAAGACCACCGTCCTTAAAGACCTCTGGCGATAATCTATCCGGACCCACTGCTTTACCTTACCTCAGATTAGCTATTACTTCTTCTACTTCGACATGGGTTGGCGGACCCAGGTTGACTTTCCATTCCGGCTGTCTTGGAATAGTGGGAAGTTCTAGAGCAGCTGGAGTCCAACTGAACTGCTCCTTGAAGTTTTCAGCCCATCGTTCCAAACGTCTAGACTGAGAGCTAATAAGCGTTCCATCATTTCCGGAGATTGCCTCACTAACGCTGGATTTTTTAACCCCGGTTTCTTCCATTAACTTGAAAAGTTGTTTAGTGTTACCTAACGTCGCTGCCTTTTTCATTTCCTTTGCTTTCGTTACTCACCACTACTCACCACCGTTTCGCAAATTTTTTGTCAATTTGTACCTGATTACTCTTCGCTCCTCATCATGTTCTGAGCCTAATGGGATGAGTCTTCGGGAGTCTATCAAACCAACAGAAGCCATCGAGATCCACTGATTTTTCTTGATATGTTGATTTAAGTCCTTGATAGATGTCACTGTAGATGCCACAGCTGTTTGGACATCTTGCCAAGCAGTATCTAGTTGGGTTGCATCTTTATAATTGCCTGAGTGATTCTTCAGTTGTTCCTGGAATTTGCTCTTGGTTGTTTCGTTGCTAGACTGAATTCTAATGGATTTTCTTGTAGTCGTTTTGCTTCGCCCAGTAAGATGCACGTAAATGCGTGCTCGTACTAGAGCATGGTGAGAATTCAAACATGTACTCCAGAAAAATCAACAGTCTTCTATCGAGCCTCTCCAACTGTGACTGATGACAATATGGTCTATTTAGGTCCACCGTTGAGTAGGGCCAGGTGGTCGCCATGTTAGATGATGTCGCTCCTCATGCTTAAAGTTCATGTTGGCTAGAAATAAACGATTGTCTGAGCAAAGTTGCAGCAGACGGTCGCCGTTATCCGTCCTCTGAGCTGGAACACTGAAGCATCCGCCTAAGTGTCTTTCAAACTGGTTCAATCTACCTATTTGGGCATTAAAGTCACCAGCCAAGAGTACCAAATCTGAGTGTTTGTCCCTATGAAGGAGTTTTGGAAATTTTCTGTAAAATTCATCATTCACTTCATCGGGGCTGCAGTCAGTGGGAGCGTAGACAGGAACAACGGAAAGACAACAGCGTTCGTCCCTATGTTTCCGAGTTCTTACTGAACCATTTAGTCGGGCGGCACATAGGCGACTGTCGATAGGAATCCATTCAAGAAGTACCTGTTCTACTCTCGTGCTTAACGCGATACCTACACTGGCTAGCCAACGAAAAGTTACTGTTCAGTCGCCAGATAAACGGAGAGTGTATCGCGAAGGTTGTTCTCTCTGACTAGATGAGGCCAAGTGGATGACCACGCCAGGATTCTGTATGTGTGTTTCGGAGACACAACATACATCAATGGCGCGGGATTCTAATGTCTTATCTAGAAGGCTTGCTGCTCCTTGAACTTGGCATTTGCTGCTTTTGATCTCATCGCTCTTTAAACGGCCTGCCTGGCATAGTAGGACCTTGAACGATATCTCCAGCCCATGTTGCCCGACTTAGTTTTCATGGTACGCAAGCCCGACCACCACGTCAAGGTAGCAGCATGGTCGGGTAACCTGCCTAGACATAACAATCATATGTATGGTCAAATAACTTGATATATGTTGATAACTTTAATACGTGTTCAACATAGTTAACACTGAAGTCATGTACACATTGGCGAATAGTAATACATTGTATTCCCGCTTTAGCCTTTAATTATTGGTTGTTATATTTGGCATTCCGATAACAATCTACTACTAAAGAACTGAAACGTTTATTATTTCATTACTACTTAATATCCTACAATGTATCAAGTCAGGTTGTCTACCGAATAATCCGTGACGTGAGCATTTTGACTACTGTAATGCTAATTTCCTGAGTCAAATAATTAGTTTTAAAAGAACCTGAGACTAAGTTATTTCGCTACTCATCACTTGTATTCGTTTTACAACGAAAGAATGAAATCAGCAAATGCGGTGTAAAGTAAAAATACCTATTTCACTAGTTTGCTGTTTTACACTAATAACAGAGCGATGTCATCTTCAATCCACCTAGTTAGGTCTAATACGTCTGGTGTGCTTCACATTGTCACATTCATTGACATTTATTTACGCATCGTGTAATCTAGTGTATGTCCAGTAATCACTTCCCGAAGCTAAGTCGAATGCATAATCCCGAACAGGGCATTTGCGATTTAGATTCTACATCTTCATGACCCTGCGTGTAGCTTCACAAAAGATTACGTTATCTTGGCTCATCAATTTAACTTGTGATCATAATGCTCCAGTAGACTTCTTTGCTGTTAGCAAATTACTTTCCGGGTAACGGAAAAAGTTTAAATTCAAATGCAAATGGAATCTAAGAAATGCATTACTGTGTAGCGTTCGTGGGTACATTATTTACAGAATCAATTTAAATGTTCTGGTCTACGAAGAACAAATTCACATAACACTGTCAACTTACTTAGAGAGACGTTATATTATATAAACTCGGTATAATATATAGTGATTCTGTGGACAGTTGGCAGACGTCACATTACTTATAGCAGCGCAGTCGTCACCGACGAAGCATTCCGTTAGTATCCCTGCCAAAATATTGTCTCGGGAGAAAGCCAGAAATCTTATCAGTTTTTCAAGCTATACTCTCGGAAGAGAATGGCATTTATTGACGTTGCAAACGTTCGTAGAAATTGAGTGCCATTTCGTACAATGCCTGTAGCACGCAGGCAAATGTCACTTTTGGATATAAATAGAGAATTTGAAGGTGACCCCAATGATAGCATTTCTGTTTCATGGCAAGTTTCCTTTTGTACTTATCCAAGTCATGTCTCTAAGAGTAGTATTTCAAGGAGACATCTTTGAGGAACTGTGGGAATGTCTTGGGGGGGGTCGACACGCTAGACCCCTTTTTGACTAACCTTAGAAAAAGGCTGTCCCCCCCCCCCCGAAATTTACTTATTTCTCATCTTTACCTGTTCCCGAAATATCCCCTTAAAAATCGACTTTTTGGCAAAATGCTGCTGTTTTAGTCAATTTAACAACCACAAAATTGGAATCATGTCACATATGATAGCTTCCCTATTGCTCATTTGAATGTTTAATTATCATCAAAATCTTTTTAATAGCCATCACTGGTCTGCTTAAATGACTGGGAACGAAGCAACGTGTATTTGCCAGTTTCCTCATGTATCACGTACCGTATCAGTGGACAACAATAATAATGTATTGAATGAAACACAATATTATGCAAAAAGAGTATATTGTAGAAAAATAAATAATATTTACAAATGTTTTTAAGTAGACAGTTTCTGTTGAACATTATTTTGTCGAAAACGTCTTTTTATTTCTTCGGTTTACTCACTTTTTCCTTACCACCCGTATTATTCTGAAATGAGATGTATGCAAATAGAAAAGAACCTGATAGCACCACGTAATAATATTAATATTTATTCCAGTATAACTGTTACTAGAGGTATTAGGATGCAGCTACATCCAGCCGATGAGTCCCAAATAGGACGAAACGCGCGTCCTGGATTCCACTTGCCAGTCACAATCCAACTTATATGTTACTAGAGGTATTGTGACTTCATGAGGTACTTTAAATTTCGGTAATAATTCAAATAGAAGGAGATTACTAAAGTACAAATAGAGTGTAGGAATTTAATTATCCACAAAATCGAAATAGCACTTACAGTAGCATCTCTTATATTTTTCCTCTTTTGGACTCGATCTCTGCTATCGCGAAAAATTTTCGCGTAGCAGAATCAATAAGTTTCCCAAGATTATTTTCATCATACTCTATACCAACGAATGCAGTCGTAATGGTATCTAAATTAGTTAATGACAATACAAAGTCTTAATGCGAGTAATCCTGTAGAATCAGATTACGCGTAGAAAACAAGTTGATAATACATTCATTGACGTCGACAGCTTCATAAAGAAGACAACATATGTAGAATAATAATAATAATAAATTTATTCACAAGTAGCTTTTTGCACATGAGTACATACCAGTTTACAGGCATGATCAGAATGATATAGTATTATTAACATACAAGAATTTCGACATCAAAGTTTACAGTACTAGGGTACCAGATTTACTGGTAGTACAGCGTATTTTTGACAAACAAGCTAGCGCTTTCGTGGAGATGATATAGAGGAACATACAAAATGGAAGAAGTAAAAATAAATGAAGTTAGCTAGTAGTTGTAAAACAAATAGTTTTAAACCAGAATATTCTTTCTTTTTGTTATCTTTCCTACTACAATGTTCGTGCTTAGAATGTTTAAAGGTTTAGAATCCTATGAACCATCACTAATTAAGTTGAGGTTGTGGAAAGTCGTGGAGTATTTGGTACAGTACTTTAGACATATTGTTCCACGTACTGCTCCTGTTATCTAGTCTGCATTCTCGTGTCACACACTGAGCGGACAGAGTACTTCGCACGTTATGCTAGAATTTGAATTAATCGGTAGTTTATTCAGTGCCTTGGAGTCACTAAATAGTTGGTTTATCGCTCGTATTAAGTGACCTATGCTATCTAGCGTACGGAATTCTACCAGTAAACTATTCCAAATGGCAGTGAATTTATGCACGAAAACAACAAATCAATATGAGTGTAGTCGGACGAACGTCGTAGCTAGAAGATAATGACACAGATGATAGTAGGAAACAATTGTATAACAGATTCCTTGATGAAAACAATTCAGATAAAATATTTAAGAGATGACTGCATATGTTCAATATTCTGTAATCATAACTTATTAATTGATGAACTGTAGTTTAGTAAAATAGAGATATTTCTTTTAATGATTCATTTATCTCTATCCTGCTAACGTCTACATTATTTATTCTGTCTGTCTCCATGTTCAGTGAAACAATGAAAATTAAATTTATCTTGCTTATTTTACGTATAGCATTGTGTTTATTATACAAGAATCACCAATCATTTTATGCGCTTGCTTTCTGCCTCCAACTGGGTTATTATCAAAATGGCAACAAACGTTGTCTTTAAGCATTTTGTTTGCCCAAAATCTAACTCTTCACTACAAATATTGTGATTTCGCGATGAGCATTTGTCGTTAATTCTGAATGACCAATCGATAGATATATGAAATAGTTAATTATTTCGGTAACAGGAAGTGCAGCACTAACGTCTTAGGGATGGTCGACAATAAATTAGTATTTAAACACTGATTTAAGGGAATTACCTCGTCAGCAATTTCTCTGTCTGTATTATTATTCCCCCACGTTTTGCAACATATAGAGAACAGTACTCCTTACTAATTGTGTAAATTATTAGCAATCCAATTTTTGAAACACACTATATTCTTAGTATGTGTAATCACAAGTCTTTTTGAATTAACACAATAAATTCTGTGTCGTAATTGCTGAAATGTATTTCACTGAACGGGCCTGTGCTTCATGAAACAATTTTAATTTCACAAAATTTGTTACGAAAGATGGACAACGTTTATGAAGTTTGTAGTTCCTAGAAGAAACGTAAAACGAGTAAACAGGTTTCTGTAAAAGAAATGTCAAACCATCTTGCCGTGCGAATGATTTTTTCACAATTTTCAATCGCTCAATTTCTCAAATACAAATCGATATCCACAGTTATAGTGGCCGTTGACGAACAATTTGTGCGATAAGCTCATCACATAAATGCAGCTTATATTTTTGGCAAATATAATTGGTGGAAAATTAGTAATCGCTGTCTTATAAGCAGCTGTTAAAATGCATATTTGTTGGATACTAAATGACATTGAGATTTTGACAATGCCACTGTTAATTTAATCATGGATATCGTTAGTATGCGAGGGCAACAGAATAGTAACTTGTATAGGGTTACGCCATACTGTGGTTTAAACAAGATTTAGCTATATGACATACAGATTGTTAATTGAAAAGATAAATGCATTTTCAAGTGTCAATATCAATTATTGATGTATAGTCAATGTACTTTTTAACATAAGGTTCGTTGTCTCTGTGGTAACACTAATTGCAAATAATGACAATACAGAATATACATACATAGAGTGAGTTTACAATAGTCAGCTAATGTAATGAGTAGTAGAGTTGTGGGTCAAGGCAGACTAAGGGACCGAACATACCTCCTTTGGATGCACGTATTACGTTTCCTGCAGTTAATTTCGATGCCTTTGTCTAGTAACCGTAAACTTACTCCTTTAGGTATATTAATCGGAATGTGGTACAAAACAGAATAAATCTACTATTTTAGTTCGTTGTTCGCTATCTTCCAGATATGATGCATTGTGCTATTGATGAACTTTGTTATTCCTTTTCCCAACCATGTCTTTACATGTTCACGAGCGTGTAAGAACAAACACAGTACGGTAAACGTAACTAGTCTCACAAAAACAATTAACATTGTATACATACATTGAGGAGCTATTCTTCGGTTGAGAAAAGCAGTTTGATTGATAAGGTAAGATGTATCCTAGCTGAGTTTTCTTCGGCGAATCTGTTGAACCTGACTTGTTACGATGTCACTAGAGTTGTCTCCTTAAAAATCAAATTATAAATGGAGGGTTTTCTTAGCAACAGTAACAGTTTTTGTCATACCTTCTGGTTCGGACATGTACTTTTTGAAAGTTAGAAAGTTAGTGTGGTATTATTGAGAATAAGACCAATTGGACCAGATCCTCCACTGAAAAGTGTCTTAGCTGATTCCCTCGATGCTGTTCTGGTCGTTTAACATTCATTTCCTGTTTCTGTTGTATGTTTTCCACCGCTTATTTCCGCTCTTCCTTCCATTTCCTATCACTCCACTTTTGTGGCTGAGGCCAGGTGCTGTTGTCTGGCAGTCGTGGTCTCCTTCCCTACATCAACTCAAAATGACGACTTCTTTGTTGTTCCTTGATTCGATGCTTGATGTGCTAATAATATCATCGGTAATTCCGTCTCCTAGTTACCCCCCTTTGTTGCCAACCATTCTTTTAGCGTGTGATTATTTCGCTCTGTGAGTCCGTTGGTCTGCGGATGATACAGTGTTGTTCTGACTCTTTTGATACGTAACTGCCCAAGGCGAAATGTGAACTCCTCGCTCTCGAAACATGGACCCTGGTCGGTCAATATCGTTCTCGGGACGCCGTGGTTGGCCACGATGTGCCACATCACTGCTTTGGTCACTGTCTTTCCTCGTTGATCAGGAATCGCCACAGCCTCTACCCGGCGCGTAGCATGCTCGGTCATCACCAACACGTACTGGTTACCGCTCGATGTCTGAGGAAATGGACCCATTACATCCACTGACCACAGATCGCCTACTGTCGTTACGGGGATGGGCTGTAACGAAGTGCGTATGCATTTATCACCCTTCATTAACTGACATTGGGGGCAGGCAAGGACGTATCTCATTACGTTTTCTTGTATTCCTGGCCAGTAGGCACTCTGTCTCAGGAGGTCATTGGTTTTTGTGACGCCTGTGTGTGCAAGTTGGTGGCATTCACTGATTAGTTCATATCGTAATGGCTTTGGAATTACAGCTTTCCAGCTTCTATCGTTGTCTTTCCATATTAACACTCCAGCTGCATTCAATCTTAATCTGTCTTTTTGGCTTAAAAACGTCTTTACCTCTCTGCTAAAGTGCATTGATTCGTCATCCACTGCTTCAGTTAGCGCTCGTCTCACCGTCCTCAGTGTTGAATCGGCTTTCTGGCAATGAACTAGTCTTTCAAGATCTGTTCGCACTCTGTTGACTCCACACGCTATTTTTAGTAAGCCAGCGTCCTCACACGGTCGTGACAGGTAGTCAGCTATTACGTTTCGACTTCCTGGTATGTGGCCAATCGTGAAATCATATTCTTGCAGGCGTAGTGTCCATCGTGACAATTTTCCTCGGGGGTCTCTTGCTGTCTTCAACCACTGTAGCATCTTGTGGTCGGTTTCAGTGTGAAATGGCCGGCCTAGCAGATACGGTCTCCACTCATCTACTGCCCAAATGATCGCTTGACACTCTTTTTCGATGGTCGAGTACTTCTGTTTCGTTGGCGTTAAAACGCGGCTAACATATTCCACTACCCCATCGTCCAGCCGAAGTCCTGCACCAATGCCGAGATCACTGGCATCTGTGGCAACTGTGAACTGTTTTCCACGGACCGGTAGTCTCAATGTCATCTGCTTTGCGTTTAATAGCTGCTTGATCTGATCAAAGGTTTTCTGCGCCTCCTCGGTCCATATAAATTTTTCATTGCTTAATAGTTTATACAGTGGTGCAGCAATCTCATTAAAGTTCTTTATAAAGCGGCTGTAGAATGCTGCTCTTCCTATAAACTGCCTGAGTTTCCTTTTCGAAGTGGGTGCCGTTATGTTCTTGATAGTCAAAATATTCTCGGGTAACGGCTTCATTTCACCATCTCCTACTTTATACCCCAGCAGTGTGACGTTACATTTGGCTATCTGCGACTTCTTCTTATTGATGTGCAACCCAAATTCCTCGACTCGTTTGAGTACTGCTCATAAATGTCTTACGTGATCTGTCTCTGTTTTACTGTAAACCACCAAATCGTCCCCATACACCTCCACGTTCTCAAAATTTCGTAACAATAAGTTCATTAATCTTCTAAATGTGAACGGCGCTCCCGCCAGCCCGAATAGCACTCTTCTAAACTGGCACTGTTTGTGACCCACAGTGAAGGCTGTCTTGTACTTGTCATCCGCTTTTATCAGTAGTTGCCAATACCCTAATCTGAGGTCCAGTAAAGTAAACAACATTGCTTGTTGTAAGCGATCCAGGGTTTCGGCTACAGTTGGCATTGCGCAAGGTTTCAACTCAGTTATGCTGTTTAGTTCTCTAAAGTCAACACAGAATCTATATTTCCCATTGGATTTCTTTACTAGTAGCACAAGTCAGTTGTAACGGGTATCGGCCACTTCAATTATTCTTTCCCGCAACATCTCTTCCACCTGACGATTTACTTCCGTCTCTAGATGAACTGGTATCCAGTGTGTGTGGAACGTTGTCTTCCTACGATTGTTTATAGGGATTTCATGCGTCACCTTATCACAATACCCATAAGCCTATCCGTCTTCAGTGAACAGGCTACTGTATTTCACTACTACCTTATTGAAATTTTTTATATTCTCATACGGTAAGATCGTAGCTTATGTCTTAGCTATCTCGCTGTTCTCATGTATGCGAAAATGCCCATACTTAGTGTTTACCGTCTTGTTATTTGTGTCAATTACCGCCTCCACCTCTCTAAGGAAGTCCGCCCCCAGTATTGTTTGATGTATGCCCTTAGTTACTATGAATGGATATCGTACGACGCAATCTCCAACTTCGACACAACAGTCTGAGACTCCTAAAATTTTCAGTGCATGCCGGTCATCACCAACACGTACTGGTTACCGCTCGATGTCTGAGGAAATGGACCCATTACATCCACTGACCACAGATCGCCTACTGTCGTTACGGGGATGGGCTGTAACGAAGTGCGTATGCATTTATCACCCTTCATTAACTGACATTGGGGGCAGGCAAGGACGTATCTCATTACGTTTTCTTGTATTCCTGGCCAGTAGGCACTCTGTCTCAGGAGGTCATTGGTTTTTGTAAGCGATCCAGGGTTTCGGCTACAGTTGGCATTGCGCAAGGTTTCAACTCAGTTATGCTGTTTAGTTCTCTAAAGTCAACACAGAATCTATATTTCCCATTGGATTTCTTTACTAGTAGCACAAGTCAGTTGTAACGGGTATCGGCCACTTCAATTATTCTTTCCCGCAACATCTCTTCCACCTGACGATTTACTTCCGTCTCTAGATGAACTGGTATCCAGTGTGTGTGGAACGTTGTCTTCCTACGATTGTTTATAGGGATTTCATGCGTCACCTTATCACAATACCCATAAGCCTATCCGTCTTCAGTGAACAGGCTACTGTATTTCACTACTACCTTATTGAAATTTTTTATATTCTCATACGGTAAGATCGTAGCTTATGTCTTAGCTATCTCGCTGTTCTCATGTATGCGAAAATGCCCATACTTAGTGTTTACCGTCTTGTTATTTGTGTCAATTACCGCCTCCACCTCTCTAAGGAAGTCCGCCCCCAGTATTGTTTGATGTATGCCCTTAGTTACTATGAATGCTCATTGTTGCACTGCTGGTGAACACGACCTGATCAGACGACACAGTCCTACATCTATAAGGATATAGAAGCGCCTGTATATAAAAAACAAATCAGTACTCACCAGTACGCACTTTTGTATACAACGCACCTTAATTAACCAACCCCACAACCCGAAAAGATGATTCAAAGAAAGAAAGCTGTGTGTAACGTATGGTTGTATGTGTAAGTATTAGTGGTTTAGTTTAGGAAATCATATTTTAAAATTATGCACATTATCATTAAATGGAAGTTTAAGAAGTTTAAGATTAGACAGCTAATCAAACCATTTAGCGTATACAAATACATGAAGTACACTCGTGACGTCAGCAAGTTGATAAATGAGATAATTCCCATGGGATAATTCACATAGTGTCCTTTCTGCTGACGGTTTTAAAACTCAGTACTGACGATCACCAATTTATCACCGTTCCAATCCCGTTGAATTTATCACTACATTCAGTTTGCTTAATGCTATAATTCGTGTGCGTTAATAACTCCTTCGTATTAATATTAATATTAAAATGATATTACATAATGTATTCTGAAATTCCGTGCAAAATGCACGCCGGTTTACAGTCATGGTCATGATAATACAAAAAGGGTTAACTCTGATTAATGAACATAAATTTTGCGGGGAAAGTGAATGGATAACAGTAACATTTAAGATAGACAAGACGCATGTGAAGGGGGATTACATAGTAAGATGTAACAACTCACCTCTACCAAAGAAAGGGGATGATATAGCTTCAGGTCACTACATGGTGATGGTAAATTCAAAACTGAATCTAAAGAAGGATTGAACAACTGAAGTAATAAACTCGCAAAGGTATAATACGGCCGTTCGTCAGGATACTAAAAAACTCAATAAATCCAAGATGGTTCTCAAAAATAAGTAATAGGTCTTTTACTATCTACTAAGGAAGAACAATCGGAAAAGGATTAAAGAAGCCATGACTTTAACATGTCAAGAGGTTTACAGCATCAAGAAGCACCACCATAAGGATCTCTGTTGGTACTCTTGATGAGATCCAAGAAAGGAAGAACAAGAAGGTAGCAATCAATAATAGCCGAACAAGAGCAGAGAAAGCCAAGACACAGGCCGAGTTCACAGAGGCCAACAAACAAGTGAGTAGAGGCATTAAGGAGGACAAACGGAAATATGTAGAATACCTAGAAATGACAGTAGAAAAGGATGCAATCATGATACAACTATTTGATGTAATTACGAAGCTAGTACAAAAATACAGTAATTCAGAACGACCAGTCAAGATAAAAGATAACAAACCAATCGCTGAGACCCAATAACAGCGAAACAGGTGGGTAGAGCACTTTGAAGGACTCTTGACTAGACCAGAACACTGAACCCACCGGTCATTGAAGCAGCATCTACAGACCTTCTTATGAATATCGACCCATCAACAATCGAGATAACCAGCATGGTCATCCAACAAATCTAGAGTGGCAAAGCAGTTGGGCCAGATAACATACCATCTGCGGCACTGAAATCAGACACAGGGGTAACTACAAAAGTACTTTACATTCTCTTCAGGAAGATTTGAGAGGAAGAACAGGCACCAGAAGAATGGAAAGAAGGATACTTCATCAATATACCAATGTAAGGAAATTATAGCAAGTGTGAAAACTGTAAGGGCGTCACTCTACTTTCAATACCAAGAAGAGTCTTCAACAGAGAGTCATTGAACCGAATGAAAGATCCAGTAGACGCCCAAATTCGAGATCAACAGGCCGAATTCAGTAGAGATCGGTCGTGTACCGACTAAATTGTGACACAACGGTTCATTGTTGAACAACTGAAGTAATAAACTCGCAAAGGTATAATACGGCCGTTCGTCAGGATACTAAAAAACTCAATAAATCCAAGATGGTTCTCAAAAATAAGTAATAGGTCTTTTACTATCTACTAAGGAAGAACAATCGGAAAAGGATTAAAGAAGCCATGACTTTAACATGTCAAGAGGTTTACAGCATCAAGAAGCACCACCATAAGGATCTCTGTTGGTACTCTTGATGAGATCCAAGAAAGGAAGAACAAGAAGGTAGCAATCAATAATAGCCGAACAAGAGCAGAGAAAGCCAAGACACAGGCCGAGTTCACAGAGGCCAACAAACAAGTGAGTAGAGGCATTAAGGAGGACAAACGGAAATATGTAGAATACCTAGAAATGACAGTAGAAAAGGATGCAATCATGATACAACTATTTGATGTAATTACGAAGCTAGTACAAAATACAGTAATTCAGAACGACCAGTCAAGATAAAAGATAACAAACCAATCGCTGAGACCCAATAACAGCGAAACAGGTGGGTAGAGCACTTTGAAGGACTCTTGACTAGACCAGAACACTGAACCCACCGGTCATTGAAGCAGCATCTACAGACCTTCTTATGAATATCGACCCATCAACAATCGAGATAACCAGCATGGTCATCCAACAAATCTAGAGTGGCAAAGCAGTTGGGCCAGATAACATACCATCTGCGGCACTGAAATCAGACACAGGGGTAACTACAAAAGTACTTTACATTCTCTTCAGGAAGATTTGAGAGGAAGAACAGGCACCAGAAGAATGGAAAGAAGGATACTTCATCAATATACCAATGTAAGGAAATTATAGCAAGTGTGAAAACTGTAAGGGCGTCACTCTACTTTCAATACCAAGAAGAGTCTTCAACAGAGAGTCATTGAACCGAATGAAAGATCCAGTAGACGCCCAAATTCGAGATCAACAGGCCGAATTCAGTAGAGATCGGTCGTGTACCGACTAAATTGTGACACAACGGTTCATTGTTGAACAACCATTTGAATAGAACTCACAACTTTACATCAATTTCCATGACCATGAGAAAGCACTTGGCAGAGTGGACAGGTGAACATTATGGAGTTCACTTCGGCACTACGGTGTACCCGAGAAGATAGTCAGCATCATATGAAATTCTTACGATGGACTATACTGCCAAATCGTGCAGGGAGGTCAGATCACAGATTCATTCGAAGTAAAGACAGGTGTCAGACTCTCGCTCTTCCTCTTTCTGCTGGTGGTTGACTGGATCAATGAAAACTGCAACATCTCAAGGCAATCTAGGAAGACAGTGGATAACATGGATGACTTGGACTTTGCAGATGACCTAGCTCTTCTATCCCACACAGCAGCAGCAAATGCAGGTGAAGACAGACAGTGTAGCAGCAGTAGGCCTCAACATACACAAAGGGAGAGCAAGTTACTTCAATACAAAACAACGAACATTAACTCAATTACACTTGGTGGAGAAATTTTGGAAGATGTGGAAACTTTTATACACCTCAGTAGCATCATGAATAAACATGGAGGATCTGATGTAGATGTGTAGGCGCCGGTTGGCAGAACAAGAACAACATTTCTACAATTGAGAAACATCTGAAACTCAAACCAGTTGTCCTCCAACATCAAAGTCATAATTTTCAATACAAACATGGAGACGGTTTTGTTGTATACAGTTGAAACTTGGAAAATTTCGAAAAGCATCATCCAAAAGATACAAATATTTGTAAACAGCTGTCTGGGCAAAATAATTCAGATCCGTTGGCCAGATACCACCACCACCAACAACAACCTTCTGTGATAGAGAACAAATCAACTTCCAACCGAGAAAGAAACCAGTAAAATACTCAGGAGGTGGATAGGACACACATTGAGGAAACCATCAAACTGTGTTACAAGACAAGCATCAACTTGGGATCCGCAAGGCCTAAGGAAACATGAATGTCTTGAGAACATTTTGAGTCGGTAATTGGAGACAGACATGATGAAAATGAACAGCACTTGGGAAGAACTGTAAAGGAAAGCCCATGAAAGAGTTGGCTAGAGAATGCTGGTTGGCAACCTATGCTCTACGTAGGGTAACAGGCAGTAACGATGATGATGATGATGATGATAACAGTTGAACAATCTAGTTTACATAATTGAGACAACTTTTCCCCTCTGCTACTAATCGGGAAGCAATTTGAATGTACCATGTAGTCAACTGAAGTCCGTCTTCATCGCTGGTTATATAAGCCATGCAAATCACTTTTCACAAAAAGCCATTTTCTGTTATCTTGGTTACAAATAGAGTATAGATCTTAAGTATGTTTGTTGCATAATAATAACTGAGTTCTTCGCTCCTATTCACTGTAAAAACATTGTTAGCTGAACGTTAGTATGCTTGAGTCCATTGTTTATTTTGAAACATGCTATGTTTTACACTTATCACTGTCATGTTAGACGTCATTGCTAGTATATTGTTATTGAAGTAGATCATAGTAATAAAAACAGAATATTGTAAACAGTAGACGTCAACAAATGTCGACAGATTCAAGGAATCATGCTAGCTACCTTCTAAAAGGTATTGTTTCATTATGTCAGTAATTATTGTATTAATGAATATGATATTTCAATCTCTTCTTAACCTACTACTTTTATTAACATTTCAATTAATATAACTTTTATTCATTTATCTGGCATGTAATTATTTTACCAACTTTATAAGAGAACTGAAAGTTGACATTTCCTTTTTGATTAGATAACTTTCAGTTATGCATCAGTTATGTACATCAGTATACAAATGAATAATTGAATGAAGCATATTCACTTAAATAGTCAATATTTTTATATAATTCACTTTATTATTGTTATTCTATTTAATTCTCTTTAATTAGCAAACAATTTAACAAGTGAACAACGGTAAATTTAATCTAAATTTGTTTTGTTCACATTGATTATTTTTTCTACTTGTTCAACTTAAACAATGACTGATTTATTTTGTTAAAGATGAATACTTTACCTTCTCATGTCATCATAGTTGCTATGATGATATAGTGTAAACGTTGAAAATTACCTGTATTGTCAACCATTGCACTAGATCGTGTTATATATTCGTGTAGTACAAAGTGTCTCATTTTCCTTGTCTCATTGTCAAATTGTTTGAAAAGGCAAACTATAGTGAATGTGTTGATTACGTCTGTTTACTCGTTTGTTCACATTGATTGCCATTGTCATTATTACCAAAGTATGAACAGCGAAGTATTTTTTTAAAAAAGAATATAAAGTAACCAATGTATCAGTCTGCTTTTTTATTTATTTATCTGTCCATCCATACAATCGATGTTATAAAGCAGTAATGTTAATGTGATTGTTATAATTATCAATGATGTTGCTAGTCAGTATTCTGTATTAAATGGATATGTTGCCTATTATCTTTAATGTCTGTAGTGAATAGTGGTAACATGAAATAATAATGATATTTTTAATGAAATATTATTTATACAACTAAAATCTATCAAATCACAACAAACATTCACTGGTAGTATCGATCGCCCAACTTAAAATACTACTACTACTGTATGTGATGTCTGTGGAGCATGTTGCGTCATGACACCATGGTGAACATTCGAATATTAATTGCAAATCAATATACTTGATGTTAAGTTTAGTTCATTTGGCGTATTCTAATTTTATTTAGGTATAACTGTTATGACGAAAGAAAGGAAGGAGGCATAGTTCTCGAAGATAGTCAATCTTCGTTAGGTGCACGGCATATCACCTCCCCTTTTTGAAATGACAATGATGATACGTTTCTTGAATGTGGTCAGATGAAAACTACAATTTACTCATGAAAAGAAAACAAACATAATTAGTTACAGCGAAAACTAGAAAATTACAATCTACCACTAGTCGCCTCCTCCACGGAACGTAGTGGGATCTTTATGTAGTGGCCGGAACAATATTTCATTATGTTGGAGATGCATAGTCTCCAAGGCGGTATTGCTGCAACTTCGCGGATGAGTTGGGAAGTCGAGGAATTGGTCACGTCTGGAGCGCACATTGACGACAGTTGAAGTTTTCTTATACTTAACGCACCTCTCCGCTGAATACTGTGACTTCTTGGGCTCAACAGACGGTCAAGATACGGCTCACAAGATGAATTTCCGATCTGGACTGGCGGCTATGCTCCTCGCACGTCTGTTGTGATAAGCACTGTGAAATTTTGTGAATAATTCTGGGACTGCGGCTGGCCTATCATCTAATGATTGTTCCCCGTCTGGAATGATTTGAACAGATGTCTCCAGTGCGATTTGTTTCTCTGGAGCAGAAACATCAGGCGTATGAGACAGAGATACTTCTGTCGGACATTCTGGTTGAATTTCAGACATGGGCTTCGGTATTACTCCGTCGATAACCGGCAAGCTGATGCTATTGGCTTGAATACCAGCTAGATGCAGCAATCAACTACTGGTTAGCTATGAGAGGCCTATACATCGATGTTTACACGTTCACTTAACGCTGACATGCCTATTTGCTGACTCAGCTAGTAGAAAATGTGATGAAAGGTCAGTGGTGAGAATCTGAAGTTCTGATTGGTACTTGATGTGATCCGACTTTTTGACCAATAACCGAATGACCTTGGTTTGGCTGCAGATGCTGAGCTTGATTGGTTCGATGATTTTCACCTCCGTCGCCAATTGTTACGACGAGAGAAAGAAACGAAGGATTTGGTTGGTTGTAGCGAAACGCCAATGGAGTGTGCCTAGTTAATAATGCACGACTGACCGAAGATCACCCACCCCCCCAGACCGACAATAGAAGAAACAGAATTGAGAACTGGGAAACGGATAGAGCGAGGTCGCATTATATTTTAATCATGCCTTTATATATACATAAAACCAGACCATACAGTAAACCAATCACAAACCTAACATTGATACAGAACAAAGGAAAGAGTGGCAGTGAATGGGGACAGATCGTATACAATTAAGTAAGCGTAGTTCATAGTAAATAACATTATACTAGGAGTAAATATACTAAACGAGAGAACCAGGCAAGGGGAACATAACAGTTATAGAAATGAAATGATTACACTGACCACAGTTACAATAATTAAAATAATGTTCTAAAACATAGTTCTCGAAGATAGTCAATCTTCGTTAGATGCCCGGCATACCAATATCCTACTTGGAAGTGCTACAAACTTGATTCTTCATATTGCTTTCCAAATGGTACACCACATTATATAATCTGGTAACTTCCGATACCTAAGTTGACAATGTGAGGAACACTGCAGTGCAAATGAACAGTTTCAACAGACAATGACAAGTGATACGCAGTATTGAAGTCGCGATTGATATCATAACGGAAACCAATTACTAATTATAAAGTTCGATGGATAAAAAAAAACGACTCAGATCATTCTGTAATGATGCGACGTTTTATTTGGTAACTGGTAGAGAAAACGGAACGAATATCAGAAGAATCGACAGAACAATCTGTTATATCTGAACGCACCGGGGCGGCCGATTATTATCGATTCTATTATCTGCCGAGCTATCGCCTATTGCTAACACCCAGCCTTGCCTTAGTCTATTGCACAGACACAAGATCCGACCGAAGCCCACTTGTTACTCACACGAATATGTTAAACCAATAATACACAAGATATATATACATAAAGCCTGACTAATGTCATATGTCAGACACACCATACTAGCCAATCACATGTCTCCGTCCAGACATGTCACCTCCCTTCTTTAGTATATGACTTGGCTTTTGGATCAATTTGCAGTAGTTCACCCTGATTACACTTCATATCATTCTGACCTTCATTTATCTCCATATGATGACGCATAGGCGGTGACGTGGGTAGTGGTATATTAAATGTATCATACAAAATTGCCATGGGGATTCTACTTTGCGAGGGTGGACCATCATTATTTCTTCTATGTCTCAGTTGATTAATATGCCGTATTATCACCATGTCACCCACCCTCACTTCATATACCACTCTGCCCGTCTTAGCAACAATCGTCCCATTGATCCATTTCGGCCTACCAGGCCTGTAATCACGTGCATGGACATAGTCACCAATGTTGAATTCACGAGTTTTTTCATAAATATTCCCACCATCATTAATAGCCTCTCCTCCCCATTTTAACAACGTTCGTTTAGAAATATCTGCGAATCTGTTGGCTCGGACATTTGAGAGTGATTCATAAGGTTGTATTCGATCATGCGCTACTCGATTCCATACCACATTGAGAGGTATATCCATCAATCCAAATTTATTAATCCAATCGATACCCAGTAAATTGGATTTACAGTTTTTTGAAACATAGCATTTGCCAGATTTAGATTTACCATAAAAAGTAAGATTCAGTAAAACTTCACCACGAAGAATTATATCTCCACCAGTAGCGCTTTTAGCTCTATGCGATGTAGGATGCAACTTTGGTCTTCCGATGCTTGACCATGTTGCCTCTGAGACCATAGTAATATCCGACCCAGTATCCACTTGTAGCCTGATAGGTTTACTCTTGTAATAAAGTGTCACAAATTTTCTCTTCGACGAGCAACTCACTCTTCAAGTTTGCAGTGTAACGTTAGAATTACGTGAAATGTCTTGACACTTGTTCACGCTATTAGACTTCCAGGAATCACTGGAACGATCATTTTTCCTCACTGTAGACTTGCAACATTTCTGGATGTGGCCCTTTTTACCACATTTAAAGCAAATACTCTTCTTAAAACGACAAACTCGGAAAAAGTGACAGTCACCGCACCGCCAGCATCGTAACCTCCGATTCATTCGATGCTTCACTTGATCATTCGTAACACTTCTTTTCTGCGATGTGGTCTTATGCAAGACATTAATTTCCATGGAGTCTTGGCACTCTATCAGCTGAGTATCGTTCTTCAGGTTTACTATCCGCTGACATTCCTCAGAAACAGACTGTAGGGTTATATGCGGATCAGCTTCGATTCTGGATAACATGCGAATGCGAACATCTGCATCTGCTGGAGACTTCAAACCACAAACAAATACAAGACATTTGAATTGATCTACGGTCATCTCGGACAGTCGGAATCTCTCACAGTGGGCATTTACAAGGCTGGCGTAGGTCAAATAGTCATCGTGGGGTTTCTTGACTAATTGAAAACAGCTGTATCTTGTATGAAACAGAGATATCCTATCCCCAAATATGCGAGTCAGACACTCAACTGTGTCTGTGAACTGCAGGTCGGCAGGCTTCTTTGGGAGGATATAGTTGCAATATTTATCATACTCAGACACACCAAGCTTCTGAAGTAATAGTCTGAGTTTTGAACCTTCATCCAAACCTTTGCAATCATTCATAAATAAGTCCTCATACTTTCTAAACCAAGTTTCAAAGGTAATTCCATCATCAGGATTATACACAAACGGTGATATCGAGTTCATAACGGCATCCGACGTCATAAAAGAATTCTCCGATCTTGACTTCTGTGAAACAGCTAAACTCTTGACCATAAGCTCGATGAGAGTGTTCTGTTGTTGCAATAACAACCTAATATCGTCCATTATGACGTACGAAACCTTCCACAATAATAAAAATTTGAACTCAGTCTTCAGTTACCGTCACTGCTGTTAGACTAGACGTAGGTCCTTTCGTTTTAAATCTCCGTCGCCACTGTTATGTCTGAACGCACCGGGGCGGCCGATTATTATCGATTCTATTATCTGCCGAGCTATCGCCTATTGCTAACACCCAGCCTTGCCTTAGTCTATTGCACAGACACAAGATCCGACCGATTATCAAGAAGCCCACTTGTTACTCACACGAATATGTTAAACCAATAATACACAAGATATATATACATAAAGCCTGACTAATGTCATATGTCAGACACACCATACTAGCCAATCACATGTCTCCGTCCAGACATGTCACAATCCAAGGATACGGAGTGTATTATTGGCGTATTAAAACAGCAATGATAATATAAAAATTCTAAAAATGTGTTATTGAAAGTCTAGTGCAAGATAAACGTTAATAACCTCTTTTACCGAAATTAACATTTCCATATGATCTCGTAAAGACTCATTTGAATTGTGAAGTTGTTTCTCTATAAAACCAAGTGAAAATGCTACGTGGAGAAATAATTACGCTGAGACTAATCAACACGGTCCTCATACTCGGGACATGATAAACCGGAGATGTATGACGGTTGCTGTTATCGTAGTCTTTTCCATGTTTCACATAATGAATAATTGTAGGCTGTTCGTAGTTGATACGTGGGAGGAGACTGGTGTTTCATCTAACGCCTTACAAAAGAAAATTGCCGTTCACAATACTTTCCAAGTACGCAGACAATGCATCTGAGATCGAGATATACGAATGACGTTCGTCAGTGCTGAATCTCGGGTTCGATACAGATTTTGATCTGGATTTCATTATATTAATGGTTACACTTCCCATAACTAACACTCACTGTCAACACAATTATAAACTGTCGGTGGACACAAAACGACATAAATTGCTTAGTGGATCAGTGGGTGCCAAACGTGCTGTTACCTTGACGTGGTGATCGGGCTTGCTTATCGTGATAATTCAATCGGGCTATACTGGCCGGAACAATTGTTCCTCAAAGTCCTACTACACCAGGCAGGCCGTCTAAAGAGCGTTGAGATCAAAAGCAGCAAGTATAAGGTCCGAGGACAAAGCCATACTGCTGGCTGTACAGAGGTGTGACGGCAGTAAGGTATTCTCTTCGGACAACCAGCATAACAGCGATGCTGCCTTCCCACAGAGAGAGCGCGGGGTTAGAAAAGGTTGACCCTAAAAATGCACACCTCACCTTGATCCACGGATTCCCGTCTCCGGCAGTGAGGCCTCAACAAGTACAGAGCTACAACAACGAAAACCTCCCTCAAAAAGGCCATGTGTGATTGGCCTCAAGCTGTTGTTCCTTGGGCACTGTGGTCACACTCCCAGGTCTTACAGATCAACCCTAACACGATTTACTTCTCAGGTACATCAAAAAGAACCCTTCCACAGTGTGGGCAACTGAGAAGAGATAACCGCCCTCATACCTCTAACAACACACAAGATCACCGCCATTTTAATAAAACTCCTTCTATTCCTAAAATTTATCCTGCCCTGACCTTCAAGTCTGAATCCCTTTCTTCAACTTCCTCCTGTGTCATTAGTGCTAACGATTCCGGCCCACGAAATAACGTCCCGAGCATACTAAGACCACGCTCCATACTTCACATTGGTGCATTCAATGTACGAACCCTATGTCAAATAGGGCAACAAGCCTCCATAACTAGGACATAAGAATCACGTACCATTGATGTATGTTGTGTCTCCGAAACACACATACAGGATCCTAGCGTGGACATTCACTTGACCTCATCTAGTCAGAGTGAACAACCTTCGCGATACACTCTCCGTTTATCTGGCGACTCAACAGTAACTTCTCGTTGGCTAGCCAGTGTAGGTATCGCGTTAAGCACGAGAGTAGAACAGGTACTTCTTGAATGGATTCCTATCGACAGTCGCCTATGTGCCGCCCGACTAAATGGTTCAGTAAGAACTCGGAAACATAGGGACGAACGCCGTTGTCTTTCCGTTGTTCCTGCCTACGCTCCCACTGACTGCAGCCCCGATGAAGTGAATGATGAATTTTACAGAAAATTTTCAAAACTCCTTCATAGGGACAAACACTCAGATTTGGTACTCTTGGCTGGTGACTTTAATGCCCAAATAGGTAGATTGAACCAGTTTGAAAGACACTTAGGCGGATGCTTCAGTGTTCCCAGCTCAGAGGACGGATAACGGCGACCGTCTGCTGCAACTTTGCTCAGCTAATCGTTTATTTCTAGCCAACTATGAACTTTTAAGACATGAGCGACAGCGACATCATCAACATGGCCGACCACATGGCCCTACTCAACGGTTGGACCTTAACATAGACCATATTGGTCATCAGGTCACAGTGGAGAGGCTCGATATAACAACACACAAGATCACCGCCATTTTAATAAAACTCCTTCTATTCCTAAAATTTATCCTGCCCTGACCTTCAAGTCTGAATCCCTTTCTTCAACTTCCTCCTGTGTCATTAGTGCTAACGATTCCGGCCCACGAAATAACGTCCCGAGCATACTAAGACCACGCTCCATACTTCACATTGGTGCATTCAATGTACGAACCCTATGTCAAATAGGGCAACAAGCCTCCATAACTAGGACATAAGAATCACGTACCATTGATGTATGTTGTGTCTCCGAAACACACATACAGGATCCTAGCGTGGACATTCACTTGACCTCATCTAGTCAGAGTGAACAACCTTCGCGATACACTCTCCGTTTATCTGGCGACTCAACAGTAACTTCTCGTTGGCTAGCCAGTGTAGGTATCGCGTTAAGCACGAGAGTAGAACAGGTACTTCTTGAATGGATTCCTATCGACAGTCGCCTATGTGCCGCCCGACTAAATGGTTCAGTAAGAACTCGGAAACATAGGGACGAACGCCGTTGTCTTTCCGTTGTTCCTGCCTACGCTCCCACTGACTGCAGCCCCGATGAAGTGAATGATGAATTTTACAGAAAATTTTCAAAACTCCTTCATAGGGACAAACACTCAGATTTGGTACTCTTGGCTGGTGACTTTAATGCCCAAATAGGTAGATTGAACCAGTTTGAAAGACACTTAGGCGGATGCTTCAGTGTTCCAGCTCAGAGGACGGATAACGGCGACCGTCTGCTGCAACTTTGCTCAGATAATCGTTTATTTCTAGCCAACATGAACTTTAAGCATGAGGAGCGACATCATCTAACATGGCGACCACCTGGCCCTACTCAACGGTGGACCTAAATAGACCATATTGTCATCAGTCACAGTTGGAGAGGCTCGATAGAAGACTGTTGATTTTTCTGGAGTACATGTTTGAATTCTCACCATGCTCTAGTACGAGCACGCATTTACGTGCATCTTACTGGGCGAAGCAAAACGACTACAAGAAAATCCATTAGAATTCAGTCTAGCAACGAAACAACCAAGAGCAAATTCCAGGAACAACTGAAGAATCACTCAGGCAATTATAAAGATGCAACCCAACTAGATACTGCTTGGCAAGATGTCCAAACAGCTGTGGCATCTACAGTGACATCTATCAAGGACTTAAATCAACATATCAAGAAAAATCAGTGGATCTCGATGGCTTCTGTTGGTTTGATAGACTCCCGAAGACTCATCCCATTAGGCTCAGAACATGATGAGGAGCGAAGAGTAATCAGGTACAAATTGACAAAAAATTTGCGAAACGGTGGTGAGTAGTGGTGAGTAACGAAAGCAAAGGAAATGAAAAAGGCAGCGACGTTAGGTAACACTAGACAACTTTTCAAGTTAATGGAAGAAACCGGGGTTAAAAAATCCAGCGTTAGTGAGGCAATCTCCGGAAATGATGGAACGCTTATTAGCTCTCAGTCTAGACGTTTGGAACGATGGGCTGAAAACTTCAAGGAGCAGTTCAGTTGGACTCCAGCTGCTCTAGAACTTCCCACTATTCCAAGACAGCCGGAATGGAAAGTCAACCTGGGTCCGCCAACCCATGTCGAAGTAGAAGAAGTAATAGCTAATCTGAGGTAAGGTAAAGCAGTGGGTCCGGATAGATTATCGCCAGAGGTCTTTAAGGACGGTGGTCTTACCTTGACAACTAGGCTGACTGATATTTTGTCTAAGGTTTGGGAACTTGACATAATTCTATCTGATTAGTGTCGATCGTTAATCGTCCCAGTATATAAGAAAGGGTCAAAATCGTCCTGCAATAACCATAGAGAAATTAGTTTGACTAATATAGTGTCTAAAATACTAGCTTCTATAATTATCAGACGCTTAACTGCAACTCGTGATCTACAAATACGTTAAAATCAGGCTGGTTTCAGACCTGGTCGTGGTTGTATAGACCAGATATTCACCATTCGTCAGATTTTAGAACACAGACAAACTTCTCGGTCCCCGACAATAGTGGTTCTCCTTGACTTGAAAGCGGCATTTGACTCTGTAGACCGAGAAGTTCTATGGCAGTGTCTTTCATTGAAAGGCGTACCCCAGAAGTACATAAGTCTTGTTAAGGCTATTCACTCAAACACTATTAGTCGTTTCAGAGCATATGGCGAACTGTCATCTGAACTCGTAACCTCAAGTAGTATCTGCCAAGGCTGCCCACTGTCTCCATTTTTATTTAATTTCATAGTCGATTTACTGTTGAAAGTTACACTCACATCGTCTGACTTTTCGGGAATCGATCTCCTATCAGGAGATTCACTTATTGACGTACAATACGCTGATGACATAGTCCTGTTTGGCGAAGATGCTGATAAGATGCAGAAGCTTTTAACAGCAGTGAGCACCAATGCAACCATGTCCAGAATCCGTTCCTTCCTCTCAAATGCAAACTATTGCTCCAAGATTGGTTTTCGTCAATACCTGAGTCAAAGATAGGCAGTGAAGTGGTTGAGCACACTGACCACTTCACTTATCTTGGAAGTCCGATTAGCCCTAATGAGTTAGTCTCTGACGAAATCTCAGTACGAATTCAAAAAGCTCGTCAGGCTTTTGCCAACTTACGTCACCTATGGCGTAGGCAATGTATTCGTCTCTCAACGAAAGGGAGAGTGTACTGCGCAACAGTTCGCTCTGTCTTACTGTATGAGTGTGGGACGTGGCCATTAAGGGTAGACGACACTCGAAGGTTATTAGTTTTTGACCATCGATGTCTACGAAACACTGCTCGCGTTAGCTGGGATCACCGAGTAAGTAATAACGAGGTTAGACGACGGGTGTTAGGCAAATGTGGTAAATCGATCGGTTAGGTTGTGAATCTTCATCGACTGAGGTGGTTGGAACATGTGTTGCGTATGCCCAACCACCGTCTGCCTCGACGCGCGATGTTAGCTGATGTAGGAGCAGGATGGAAGAGTTAGAGGCGGCCAAACTGAAACTTGGCATCAGTCACAGTTGGAGAGGCTCGATAGAAGACTGTTGATTTTTCTGGAGTACATGTTTGAATTCTCACCATGCTCTAGTACGAGCACGCATTTACGTGCATCTTACTGGGCGAAGCAAAACGACTACAAGAAAATCCATTAGAATTCAGTCTAGCAACGAAACAACCAAGAGCAAATTCCAGGAACAACTGAAGAATCACTCAGGCAATTATAAAGATGCAACCCAACTAGATACTGCTTGGCAAGATGTCCAAACAGCTGTGGCATCTACAGTGACATCTATCAAGGACTTAAATCAACATATCAAGAAAAATCAGGCTGGTTTCAGACCTGGTCGTGGTTGTATAGACCAGATATTCACCATTCGTCAGATTTTAGAACACAGACAAACTTCTCGGTCCCCGACAATAGTGGTTCTCCTTGACTTGAAAGCGGCATTTGACTCTGTAGACCGAGAAGTTCTATGGCAGTGTCTTTCATTGAAAGGCGTACCCCAGAAGTACATAAGTCTTGTTAAGGCTATTCACTCAAACACTATTAGTCGTTTCAGAGCATATGGCGAACTGTCATCTGAACTCGTAACCTCAAGTAGTATCTGCCAAGGCTGCCCACTGTCTCCATTTTTATTTAATTTCATAGTCGATTTACTGTTGAAAGTTACACTCACATCGTCTGACTTTTCGGGAATCGATCTCCTATCAGGAGATTCACTTATTGACGTACAATACGCTGATGACATAGTCCTGTTTGGCGAAGATGCTGATAAGATGCAGAAGCTTTTAACAGCAGTGAGCACCAATGCAACCATGTCCAGAATCCGTTCCTTCCTCTCAAATGCAAACTATTGCTCCAAGATTGGTTTTCGTCAATACCTGAGTCAAAGATAGGCAGTGAAGTGGTTGAGCACACTGACCACTTCACTTATCTTGGAAGTCCGATTAGCCCTAATGAGTTAGTCTCTGACGAAATCTCAGTACGAATTCAAAAAGCTCGTCAGGCTTTTGCCAACTTACGTCACCTATGGCGTAGGCAATGTATTCGTCTCTCAACGAAAGGGAGAGTGTACTGCGCAACAGTTCGCTCTGTCTTACTGTATGAGTGTGGGACGTGGCCATTAAGGGTAGACGACACTCGAAGGTTATTAGTTTTTGACCATCGATGTCTACGAAACACTGCTCGCGTTAGCTGGGATCACCGAGTAAGTAATAACGAGGTTAGACGACGGGTGTTAGGCAAATGTGGTAAATCGATCGGTTAGGTTGTGAATCTTCATCGACTGAGGTGGTTGGAACATGTGTTGCGTATGCCCAACCACCGTCTGCCTCGACGCGCGATGTTAGCTGATGTAGGAGCAGGATGGAAGAGTTAGAGGCGGCCAAACTGAAACTTGGCATCAGTCAATGAAGTCACTGACTGCCGGTTTAAGTCCTGTCGGTAGGTGCAGACTACTTGGATGGGGTCCTCGCGATTACCGTAACCGGTGGCTAGAAACAATGAGTGACATGGCCCAGAATCGGTCACAATGGTGCAGATGCATACACTCATTATCCTTCCTTAAATCATGGGCTTCAAATTATTCCATAACTTTCTTTCTACGCTTCCTGAACCATATTCTATATATTCATACTCCTTGTTACTATTATTATTTTATTTTATTGAAGAACCTTCTACTAATGGTGGTGGTGTTAATCTAGCGGTGCCATGGTGGTATGGCAACTTGAACGGATGCACACATGTGTCAGGTTCTATGTTGGTTATATATGCATACATCAGTGAGACATCACTGATTTAATACCCACGTCTTTATTAGTTGTGCAACTGATAACGATCTGTTCATATTTTCTCTACCTTAGTCCCGATATATTCATATTAAACTCATCGTTATTGAATTTTCATAATACGCATATGTTATCATTCTCAGATATATTTTCGGTCAAATGCTAATACGAAGGAATTATTTTAGCACAGGAATTATGCTATTAATCCATTTTCTACGGTATCGCTTCATCTAATCTTCTTCATATATGAGAAGCAAATATTTTAGTTATCCTATGCTGCTTGACTTAATTGTTTTTAACGATTTTTAAGTATACGTCTATTCAAGCTTATTCTTCGTTCATATATTGCTCACAGATTTGTTTTGTGAATTCTCATAAACATATATACGAATGTATAGCTTGATAATGAGTTTGCTGAAAAGAGATCCCTTCGCAGAAACTCGTGTTCTAATTGTTTTGATATAAATTGTAAATGTGATAGAAAAGAGCGTTCGTTAGATAAACATCCGACCAATACTTTGTCGTGATTTACAACGTTACACTAGATGTTTTGCAATGTGTAATCTTATTAAATCTAAAGCAAAAAGTCACCACGTAATTATTTACTACAACAGAGTTCCAATAAATTAAACAAACGTCAAATATTACGTTGTAGTGCAATATCACGTGTCAAGTTTATCATTTACTAATTAAAAACTTACATTGAGCAATTGTGAATAATCATTATTTGTTTTGTCAATCTTCAGGAAGCCGAAAGAAACTTAAATTGTTCTCTTGTTGTTGAAAGTATTCCTTCATATCAGTGTGTTGCCGACGGTTGAGATGTTGATGTTTTATGAACCTCAGAAATAAGCATTTTGATGTGTTTGATATCAGGAAATTGGATAATGAAACCTTATAATGTTTATTCCTCATCCACTTCTAATTTATACAAGTAACAGGCTTGTATTTACTACATTTGTTTAGTGTATGACCTACATCACAGTCATCGGATTTCAGTGCCCAGTCTCTATCCATCTATTTCGGTTTAGATAACTTAGTAGTGTCAGTAGCTCTGATGCATAATCACAACCGCATAATTCAGTAAACCGAACTATATTTAGACTTAACTGTGCTCATCTGTGGTTTGTAAGAACAATACCTTTATGAATATTTACAAAGTACTTTAAACTAATAGCCTTGTTTTGGTGCTTATGCAAAATAAAGGGAATGAACGATAGGAGTTGGATAGACAGTTCTACTTACTATGAGCAGTTTGAAAGTCGTAATCGCACAGATTTTGATTAGAGATGGCAAGGCGGTCAAGGTTTCTGGATTCCAAACACTACTGCTCATTGCATATGAAGTGTAGCTTATCATATAAGGAATTAATTATGAATCAGCAAACAAATGAATTGACTGACACTCGAATTTCATGTACTGGTTAGTTTAAAGATAACCAATCGAACATAAAGTAATCTCATCAGAAATCACCGGCAATTTTTATAAAAAAACAGCTATCACAAATGAAGATAATATGAAAATATGACAGAGGAAAACAACAATTAGAGCCAACTGCATATTAAAAACCGTTTTATAAAATCACAACATCACTGTCATTATTTTTATGGTAATAATCAGTTAAAATTAATAAATATCAAAGGTCTAATTATCATTGTTATCTCATTCCATATAGAGTAATACTAATATATGATAAATAATATTACAATGATAAAATGAGACTTATAGGTTCAGTTAAAATGCCACAAATCCGACAAAATCAATTATAGCCAAAAATAGAGATGTCAAATGTTTCCACTTAAATAGTATAATATACTACGAAAAACGAATATCTTTTAAAAAAGAATTCAAAGAGCATTTCACTTCAATCAATTTCTATAGGACGTTGCATAAGATTTAAATGTTATGGATAAGCACTTTACGTTTTAAGTATCAGCTGTATTCGACAGAGTTGAAAATTGTAAAGACTGTTCATTATGCAGACAACACTGACGACTTTCATTGGCTACCATGCGGAATAGTAACTGGATTGAATTAAAAAAACAACCTTATAATGAAAATTGAGATAATGACAATTTACTTTGCATCACGGATTGCATTTGATTACACAACTAATGAGAACTAGAGAGCACTGGACAGTTGTTTCATTTTAGTATGGTACGTCTTGACAGTGAGTACCTATAACTACACAACTCATGACCTCTAGGTCTCGTATCGAGCCCGATAATTTTGGATGCTAACTGAGCATTATGAAGGTTAAAGGCTCACTGCGATGGCCTGAAAGTATTGGGTTAAACATCTGGATGAGTACTTATAGTAGGAGGAAACAGCTATCTAGCAGTAAATGCTTATAAAAGAGTGGCTAATGAAAATCAAGCCATGGTATGGAATTCAAATCCAACAATATAAGCAAACCACAAATGCTGACAGATATAGTTCATCCCACGAACAGTATTTAGATATTCCCGAAAATCACTTACAAAATATAATTAACCATTGGGCAAATTTTCCATGAGCTTAATAAGTTACGTTATCTAATTAGTTCAATGGAGGTATTTATTGACTGAAAGTTCAGGTGATATCGCTAGTGTGAAAAATGAATTTACGCAGGCTCTAAATACTTCATTAGTAGGTACCCTACATTCACTTGCATATACCCTGAAATGATGCTTCTTTTTGAAGAACCTGAGAAGAAAACTGGATGGTCTTGATAACCTACAAGTATATCAGAATCCAAGAGACAACCGCCTGATGTTTGTCACACAAGCTCTTTGTGTGAGTTCTTAATGTGTTAGGAATATACTTTCGAGACGCTATCACTGAAGGAAATCCTCGAGATGATGAAACGTATGCTAATTTTAAAACATAACTTACCTAACCTCCTGCTGTCACGAGAAGACAACATAGCTATAGATGATGGTTATCTAAAAGAAACACTTAATGTATAGTCGGTGCTATGGCTTTGCTGTTGAAACATAAGTTTACTACCCATAGCCATATCTTTCTCCAACCAACTTGTTTGAAACGATAGAGCTTAAAAGAACGAGTACTCAAGCCAATATAGTTTCAATGGATTATCGCAATACACATTTCCTACCAATAAGTTAAGGTGTCAACTACAGTTGAGATCAGAATCTCATCTCGAAATCAAAATGCGTGGTATTAAATCATGAACGTAAATAAATGTCAAGAAAATTTAATAAATAAAAAACAGGTAACTTACAGTTGCAGCTAAAGCTAACGCGACCATAAGCATAATAATTATGACAGACCACCCATATGGCTTCATGAGACCACACAGTAAAGGCCCAAGCGCAGCACCTAATTTAAACAGTAAAAAAATATCAACTCATTATAAAGATAAGGTGATAAACAACCATAGAATGTTCGCGCTTACATTTTCAAAATAATGAACAATTAGATGTGAGGTCATGATTGTTAAGTCGACCGATTAAACTGAAGAATTTCATTAATTGATGTGGTCGTAATATATGGTAAACAAGTCTAATTACTCCGCACTGTCTGGACTCAGTAGCCTAATGGTGAACGCTGTGGCGTTTGCTATGAAACGAACTGAGTTCAAATCCAAGTGTGAACATCAACATTAGGATGCAGGTACATCCAGCCGACCAGTTCCAAATAGGACGAAACGTGCGTTCTGGATTCCGCCTACCAGTCACAATTCAATTTAAATAATCCTTGTGACTAATCACTATATCGAGGCTATCCTCTCAGAATGTGCATATAACAACAGAAACTGACCAACTCCAGTCCATAACAAATCAATGGGAAGATACAAATTCATCCTAATAAAGTAAAAGACTTTAGATATGAGAAATGTCATCAGATTTATACTTCATGGATGGAATCCGTGAGATATTCATAACTTATGGTTAGAGGTAATAAGTGGCATGACCCAAAATCAATATTAATCGTTCAGTTGTAATTATTCTCTATGTCGGGTTTGTGATCAAACCATACTTTTCATTTTTTCACCTGATTCGTACCATTTTTAGAATATTTTATATGTTTAGCTTTTCACCAATACCAAGATTTCCTATTTCTCCTGCTTTTCGTCTTGTCGATTTCCTCTCTTACTGTGATGTTATTGTATAGTATAACTATGACTATTACTTTTCTGTATACGGTTTAAAAAATCCCTTGAAGCAATTACAGTGAATACATTCTTATGTGTTTTTATTGGTACATGTTGCTTCCAAATGATGTCTTCAGTTTTGTTTCACTGGGCTAAAGTAAGGTCTATTATTTTGCTTGTCTGTGTCTGAGTGGCGTGACTCGGTTGGTTGATTTCAGACAGAATCCGGCTTCTTCATTTTGTCTATAACTACTTATTTACTGTTTTACTGATTGATTGTATAAATTGCTTCAATCCATTTGGTTGTATAGGGATAGGGAACTGTTGGGGTCTGTATACAAAAATTGTGTTTATTGTTGAAAACAGTACCATATTTGCACCAATAAATTGTGTTATTGGTTATCCTATTGTGAATTCGCGCTTAACTGAAGAACATGTTTTCCAAATACAGAAAGAACGTTGATTTTCATAAGTAAAATGGACAATGGTTATAACAATTACTACAACTGCAAGAACAACTAATATTAATACTACAGTTAATAATGCTAATATTACCACTGATACAAACTTAATTCCGCTAAACTACTATTAATAGTAACACTAGTGACTCATCCTTCAACATATCTATTCCTAGTACTACGATGGCGGCTATGACTAGTAATAATACTACTAATAATAGTCCTAATACTAATCCTGCTATTACAGCTAATACTACTACAATTATTACTACTTCTATTAATACTACTACTGTCAATCCTACTATCAATATGAGTGTTACCACTAGTGCTATGACAACAACTACTATCTCTGCTACAACTTTTAATATTACTGCAACAACCGCCACCACTATTAAAACTAATTCTACGACTAAACTTACGACTACGATTAGTACTACTAATAATAATACTGATCCAGTCACCACCAAAACTGTCACATCTACTACGACTAATTAATAATACTACAACTACTAATACAACTGATACTGCAACCCTACTACTAATATCATTACTAATATTATTATTTCAAAGGCTGTAACCATAAATAATACATCTAGGACAACCAATAGTAATAGTGATAATACTACGACAACCACAAACAATACTATCAATAATAATACCCATACAAATAGTAATATGACTATGAAACGTTTGAGGCTACTTTTCTTGCCTTCTGACCTGCGGCATGAGGTGTTCAAGGCGTTCGAATGTAGAAGCTGTACGCTGCTTTAGCATGCATATATATATATATATATATATGTATAACCAAACTGGCTAGTATTCTGTTCTCGTCATAGTGACAGAAAGAAATGAAGGATAACTGTCAAAATGTGCAAAAGTGTTATCTCTGCTATGGAAATATGTAACCGCTGAGTAAAGTTAGAATTAAAATGAAGCTCCCATGATAACAATAAATCACACATTTATTAGTACAACAATCAGGTAATACATTACCTTACTGGAGGATTCAATAAACCGATGTTCATTAATTAATAACAGACAATGAAATCTAATGTAAACTAGCTCCACGAACTAATGTTTAATAAATAACTGGTAATACCAAATCAGTGCATATTGTTAGAATACCAATTAAACACTGAAGAGATTTACTAAATATTGTCAATAACATACGAAAGATAATTTTAGTCCGACACACAAAACATGTATTTCCACTGTTGAAGTAGCACTAATTAACCACTTTTTCTGAATTCATTAACCACATACAGTTTTTTATTTTATCACAAAACTAAAAAATAAAAAGCAACATAAAACAAACGTTAACGCAACGTACCAACTGAACCTGTTCCATCAATTATGCCTGTTACCGTAGCTAATGTGCGAGAATTTTTAGACAATGAAGGATGAGTACCCAAATCAGCTGAAACTGCGGTTGTAATCAAACAATAAGGACCATTAACAAACAAGCCCAACGGGATCAATAATCCTAAAACGTTGATAATACTCTATTACGGTAGGATATCGTTAAGATGCATTAAATATACCAATAGGATAAGTAATCACGTACGCATTAGATGGTATCTTAGCTGCCCTAATCTCAGTAGCACGTAATAAACGGTATGATTGAAAAACTAAGCACATTGTCTAGGTTCTCCTCGCTCATTTACTTTACTCGAGACATGTTATTTTATTCGGTTCTTATAAGGAGCATACAAACTTTAGCACCACAAAATCGAGATTTTCCTTCAAATTATTCAATGGAAGGACGCGTATGAAATATCACCCCTTCTACTCAATCGCTCAGGCTACCTAGTGACACTATGATGCAGAATATTCAGAAGTTACTAGACTGTAGTTTTATGATGAAAGTTATGCCGCTTCTCCCATCAATCTCTCAAACCCAAGTGTTTGTGTAAAATTCCACCTTTTTCCGAAAACCGATGAATAGCAGTCTCATATAGAATCAGCGAATTTAATAATTATGAAATTAATGGCTGAAGCTTTTAATGATTTAAATCATACATGTCGAATAAAATTCATCTTCCTCAGGTACACATTTTTTCTACCGTCTTGGTAGAAATCGTATATTGTATCTAAAATCCCCAAAAGAAAATTCTGCAAAAATCTCTCAAGTACTTTTGTGAAAGAGAATTGTGTAAGCGTCCTCTTTTAGAAAACGTTAAGAAATTCACCCATAACTTACTGAGTGTTAAAATGCAACAAACTGAATGTAAAGCTCAGTTAGTTGGATTTAAATTTCATATTTCAAATAAAATAATGACAAAATCGGTAGTAAGGCTCAATTCTAAAACCCATTTGATAAGTCTAAAGACATGTAACTGTTGCATCTTCGTAAAATTTCAGGGACAGCTGTTATCACTCCTATGACCATGCAGGGCGCTGACACGGGTGATTATAATACAACTTGAACATAAAATCCCATTGAATTAATTAATACGATAAAATGTTATTGAATTTAGCATCGAGTAAATTTTAGATTATTAGGATAACTTGCACTGAAATACTGGAATACGATGAGAGTTTAACACAAAACTAACATAAAATAAATCACTACAAAGCTTTATATTCGATTTATGAATAATCATATTATCAAGGCGATTGAATTCCCAAATAGTACCCAATGGATGAAGACAAAAATGGTTACTTTCAGACCAAACCAGTCGATGTTGCAAACCAATACCTTATGTCATTCACCAACAAATCTAAAATTTTGTCTATTACGATGAACCACAGAGCTTTAAAAAATATGAAAACTGATAATAAGTTTATACAAAGGCTCTGATACTTTATCGATGAACGTAACCCACTACGTTGCAAAGTCTGTCCAAACTGATAAATGTAACAAAAACTTAAAAAGCGTACAGTGTAGAGAATAAATAGTAAATACGGTTTTAACGAGTATAAAAGGGGGGAATTCACATAAATAGTGATAACATGATAACACGAATTCTCACATCTGCTCCACTTACCAATACAATAAGCTAGAGAACGAAAACCAACACTTGAGTATAGATATAACTATTTTAAACAAAACACAAAAGAAAAACATGAAGAAAGAGGATCATCATGGTGGTATTAAGTTCTCAGAGAAAATGGTTCTGAAAAATTTACCTCTAAAGTTTACATGTCCCTCATAACACCTCGTCTAGAATGTCATGTACAGTTGATATATCTCATTCGTACTAAATTTCCAGCCCTGACCTCATAAATAACTCTTTTGGGACTGTATAAGATAATTTTATGTATCCATTCCGCTTGAGGGCAACTAAAGTCACGCACTATAACTTTTGTTCGGATGAAAATCCTGCAAGTTTTGCACTGTCGTATTTTTTCGCTATTTTTGCACTTTGCTCAGAAGTCGTTGTACAACACTATTATAGATTATCTATCAGCTTTGTATTTTTTATCAAACGTTTCTTCCGCCCAAGGAACTAAGCTATTCATTGTAGGAGTTAATACTAAACGGTAGAGTTGTATAGATTTTTGTAAGCATAATTTATAAACTTTCATCACATTAATGTGAGTCAATGTGAATTATACTAACAGAGCATATTTAACAGTATTTCATTGTATTAATAAAATGTTTATAATTTCAACTTGATGAATAGTCACTATAAATATACGAATATTTTGTACATAACTGACTCTCTCTGTCTTAATGGAATAAAGACTCCTGACCACTTGTCTTCTGTCTTCTAAATTTGCGACTAGGAGGGTTCAAGGCGTTCGAGTGCTAAAGTTGTTTGTGGCTAGTCAAGCTATTAAACACGAGTCATAACAGGTAGGCTAGAAAGATACCTGTGTAGTATTTCTTCCAACTTTCTTTCCCTCTGAGCTATGATCAACGATCTTTTAAGTAACTAAAGGAATCGTCCGACTTAATCATCAGATTGCAGGCAATACAAGGGGTTCTTGATAAGCTTAATGGCATATCAACACAAAACATGTAGAATATAGAAGAAGAGAACTACAGGTTATTATCAGATACTAACAATTCTCGAGAACCCAAAAAGCCGAATATTTGTCATAGTTTATCAAACGTGGTAAACTCCATATATACCTCTGGTCATTTAAAAAATACATCTATAAACTAAAGCGATTACCAATACTGGGGCTCGAAGAGTCAACACGAACATTCAACCATGGATGTGTCGGAGTTTTTAAACAATAAAGTTCAGTTCTAGAGGAGTTTTGGTTGTCTAAGCACATTTTAATACATAATCTTCGGTTTGAGAACAGATGTTTGAACAATATACATAACTATGGGATAATGAATTTGTTCGGGCAATACCATGATGTACACAACTTAACTATGATAGGACTTTCTGACTCAAATGTTTGGATACGACTACTAATCTTTGAACGAAAGACAGTTCCCTACAGTGGAAAGGTATTTAGGATAAGCTTGTATTTTCCCGTTGATTTGTAATGGACTGAAACTGGTCAGTCTCTGTTGTCATATGTGCATCGTGAGCGGATTGCCTCGATGTATCGATAGTACACAAGTTATATTTAAGTTCGATTGTGACTGGCAAGCGGAATCTAGGACGCGCGTTTTGTCCTGTTTGGGACTCATCGGCTGGATGTACCTGCATCCCAATGTTGATGTCCTTACTAGGATTCGAACTCAATCCGCTTCTTGCCAAACGCCACAGCGTTCACCACTAGGCTACTGTGTCTAGACAGTCACACCTGTTCAATGGGCATATATGTAATTAGGATAAGCTCGTATTTTCCCGTTGATTTGCCAGTCACAATCGAACTTAAATATAACTTGTGTACTATCGATACATCGAGGCAATCCGCTCACGATGCACATATGGCAACAGAAACTGACCAGTTTCAGTCCATTACAAATCAAAAGGAAAATACAAACTTATCCTAATTACATATATGCCCATTGAACAAGTGCGACTGTCTAGACACAGTAGCCTAGTGATGAACGCTGTGGCGTTTGGCAAGAAGCGGATTGAGTTCGAATCCTAGTAAGGACATCAACATTGGGATGCAGGTACATCCAGCCGATGAGTCCCAAACAGGACAAAACGCGCGTCCTAGATTCCGCTTGCCAGTCACAATCGAACTTAAATATAAGTGGAAAGGTATGTCGTTGGAAATATCGTTGTTCTCTGGAATGTAGATATGAGAGCTAAATATAGAACTGTAAATAATATTATTGGGTTCTTTGTCAGCTTTTATGTCACACTTAAAACCAGACTGTGAAGTCTATAGAATATGGTTGATATAGAATCCCAGTGAGACTGTAGTTAGAACATTATCGTGTTCTCACTTAAGTTGCAACAATTTGTATTTTTCTTCAACGTAATACAGGAAAATATCGTGATATTAGGCGGTTAAGGAAACTGACAGAAAATCCTACTTGGCCATGTTTCGTGTTAACTAGCACTAATCAGAGAGAGATGCAATCTTCACAGAACTCATGATTCCTGCAGAGCTTAAACACATGTCAGTTTGCTTAACAGACCAAGATGTTATCAGGTCCAATGTTTTCTACGAATTACTTACCTGACCGTGCTGCTACCTAGACGTGGTGATCGGGCTTGCTTATCGTGATAATTCAATCGGGCTATATTGGCCGGAACAATCGTTCCTCAAAGTCCTACTACACCAGGCAGGCCGTCTAAAGAGCGTTGAGATCAAAAGCAGCAAATATAAGGTCCGAGGACAAAGCCATACTGCTGGCTGTACAGAGGTGTGACGGCAGTAAGGTATTCTCTTCGGACAACCAGCATAACAGCGATGCTGCCTTCCCACAGAGGAAGCGCAGGGTTAGAAAAGGTCGACCCTAAAAATGCACACCTCACCTTGATCCACGGATTCCCGTCTCCGGCAGTGAGGCCTCAACAAGTACAGAGCTACAACAACGAAAACCTCCCTCAAAAAGGCCATGTGTGATTGGCCTCAAGCTGTTGTTCCTTGGGCACTGTGGTCACACTCCCAGGTCTTACAGATCAACCCTAACACGATTTACTTCTCAGGTACATCAAAAAGAACCCTTCCACAGTGTGGGCAACTGAGAAGAGATAACCGCCCTCATACCTCTAACAACACACAAGATCACCGCCATTTTAATAAAACTCCTTCTATTCCTAAAATTTATCCTGCCCTGACCTTCAAGTCTGAATCCCTTTCTTCAACTTCCTCCTGTGTCATTAGTGCTAACGATTCCGGCCCACGAAATAACGTCCCGAGCATACTAAGACCACGCTCCATACTTCACATTGGTGCATTCAATGTACGAACCCTGTGACAACTTACTTACTTACTTATGCCCGTTACTCCTCGCTGAGGAACATAGGCCGCACACCAGGGTTCTCCATTTAACTCTGTCCTGAGCAATCCTTTCCAATTGTTTCCAGTTGCTGCTCATCCTTTTAATGTCTGCTTCCAATTCTCGACGCAGCGTGTTCTTTGGCCTTCCTCTTTTCCGTTTCCCAGCAGGATTCCATGCTAATGCTTGTCTCGTGATGCAGTCTGATGGTTTGCGTAATGTATGTCCTATCCATTTCAAACGTCTTTTCCTAATTTCCTCTTCGGCTGGAAGTTGGTTTGTCCTCTCCCATAGTAAGCTGTTGCTGATGATTTCCGGCCAACGGACATTTAGTATCTTGCGTAGGCAGTTGTTTATAAATACTTATTTTCGTCTGATGATGTTTGCAGTAATTTTCCAAGTTTCAGCTCCATACAGTAGGACTGTCTTCACGTTCGAATTGAACAGTATGACTTTGAGGTTAGTTGATATTTGTTTTGAGTTTCAAATGTTTTTTAACTGTAGGAATGCTGCCCTGGCTTTGCCAATCCTTGTCTTTACATCTGCATCAGACCCTCCTTTTTCATCGATGATGCTCCCCAGATATGTGAAAGTATTCACTTCTTCCAGAGTTTCTCCATCAAGTTGAATTGGGTTGGTGCTCCCTGTGTTGTATTTAAGAATCTTGATCTTACCCTTATGTATGTTCAAGCCTACTGATGCTGAAATTGCTGCTACACTGGTTGTCTTCGCTTGCATTTGTTGGTGTGTATGTGCTAAAAGAGCTCGATCATCTGCGAAGTCTAAATCATCGAGTTGCATCCTACTTGTCCATTGAATCCCGTACATTCCCTCAGATGTGGAGGTCTTCATGATCCAGTCAACCACTAGGAGTAAGAGAAAAGGTGAGAGCAAGAAACCTTGTCTGACTCCGGTCCTCACTGAAAATGCATTTGTCAGTTGTCCTCCAAGCACAATTTTGCACTGTGTTCCGTCACAAGAGTTCCGGATGATGTTGACGAGTTTCTATGGTACGCCGTAGTGTCGAAGAAGTTTCCATAGTGTTCTCCTATCTACACTATCAAACGCCTTCTCATAATCAATGAAGTTGATGTACAGTGGCGAGTTCCATTCAATTGGTTGTTCAACGATGATCCGTAGTGTTGCGATTTGGTCCGTGCACGACCGATCCTTACGAAAACCAGCTTGTTGATCCCGAAGTTGAGCCTCCACTGAATCTTCAATTCTGTTCAACAATACTCTGTTAAAGACTTTCCCTGGTACAGACAGTAGCGTGATCCCTCTGTAGTTGTCACATTTGCTCAAATCTCCTTTCTTTGGTATCTTGATAAGATGTCCTTCTTTCCAGTCTACCGGCACTTGTTCTTCCACCCAGATCTTTTTGAATAAAAGGTAGAGTATCCTTGCTGTTAGGTCGATATCTGACTTGAGTGCTTCAGCTGGTATATTGTCAGGTCCTGGTGCTTTCCCACTTTTGATTTGTCTGATAACCATGTTGATTTCTTCCATCGTTGGTGGAGTGACATCTATCGGAGGATCAGTAGGTGCTGCTTCGATGTCCGGTGGGTTCAGTGGAGCTGGTCTATTTAGAAGTTCCTCAAAGTGTTCTACCCACCTATTCTTTTGTTCTTGAATCTCAGTGAGTGTCTTGCCTTCTTTGTTCTTGACCGGTCGCTCTGGTTTACCATGTTTATCTGCCAGTTTCTTCGTTGTGTCGTATAGCTGTTTTATATTTCCTTCTCTTGCAGCCTTCTCCGCTGTCGTTGCAAGGCCTTCGATGTATTTCCGTTTGTCAGCTCTAATGTTCTTCTTTACCTGCTTATTTGCTTCTGAGTATTCAGCTTGAGCCTTGATTTTCTCTGCTCTTGTTCGGCTGTTGTTGATTTCTATCTTCTTGTTCCTCCTTACTTGAATTTTGCTCAATGTCTCAGTGGAGATCCATTCCTTATAATGGTGCTTTTTGCGGCCAGAACCTCCTGACACGTTGACGTTAGTGCTTCTTTGATTTCTTTCCAGTTATCCTCCATAGTGGTTTCTTCTTCTTTCGGCAGATCTTGTAAGGCTTGGAACCTGTTGTTGAGAGATATTTTGAATTCGTTGAGTTTGTCAGTGTCTCGGAGAAAGCCCGTATTGAACCGTTGTACTGCTGCCACTCCAGTTGCCCATTGCTTCTTTAGCTTCAGTTTTATTTTAGAAACCACCAGGTGGTGGTCTGAAGCTATGTCAGCTCCTCTCCTTGTTCGCACATCTTCCATTGATCTTCTAAATTTTTTATTGATACATACATGATCGATTTGATTCTCTGTAGTATGATCCGGTGAGACCCATGTAGCCTTGTGTATGCGTTTGTGGGCGAATATTGTACCACCTATGACCAATTTGTTGAAGGCACAAAGGTTTGTAAATCTTTCACCATTGTCATTTCTGTCTCCCGGTCCTTGTCGTCCCATGATTTCTTCATATCCTGTGTTGTCCATTCCGACTTTGGCGTTTAGGTCCCCCATCAGGATTGTCAGATCCTTTCCTCGGCACTTTGCTATAATTGATTGCAGTCAATTGTAAAACTGATGTTTGTCTTCGTCGTTGCCGTCGTTGGTTGGTGCATAGCATTGGATAATATTCATTGTAATCCCTTTCTTCATTGTTTTGAAAGATGCTTTGATGATCCTGTGTCCATGTGGTTCCCATCCCACAAGTGCTTTACGTGCTTTTTTGGACAGCATCAGAGCAACTCCTTGGGTGTGATGAGCATTTTCCTCTTCGTGGCCGGAGTATAGTAGCGTCTATCCCGAAGCCAATGTTTTCTGTCCAGCTTGACTCCAATGGGTTTCGCTGATTCCGAGCATTGTCAAGTTGTATCTCTTCAATTCAGTAGCGATTTGATTTGTCTTCCTGCTCTCCCACATTGTTCGAACATTCCATGTACCTATAAAAAGATTTGCTCTGGTTGTTAAAAGGAGGTGCATCGGCCTCATGACTTTCGAAGAATTTCGGCCTTCATCATGAGGCGTCATATATCCTTTCGCTCCCAGGGCAGAGTTTAAATGGTTTGTCTTGTTTAATCTGGTTTGCGTTTTTTTAGCAAGTTTGGGTTTTTACGGGATGAGGGTGCTAGACCCATGCCCAACCCTCCTCCTTTACCCGGGCTTGGGACCGGCAGTAAACATAGGACGGCTACAGGCGGAGTTCTGTGACAACTAGACTGACTGATATTTTGTCTAAGGTTTGGGAACTTGACATAATTCTATCTGATTAGTGTCGATCGTTAATCGTCCCAGTATATAAGAAAGGGTCAAAATCGTCCTGCAATAACCATAGAGAAATTAGTTTGACTAATATAGTGTCTAAAATACTAGCTTCTATAATTATCAGACGCTTAACTGCAACTCGTGATCTACAAATACGTTAAAATCAGGCTGGTTTCAGACCTGGTCGTGGTTGTATAGACCAGATATTCACCATTCGTCAGATTTTAGAACACAGACAAACTTCTCGGTCCCCGACAATAGTGGTTCTCCTTGACTTGAAAGCGGCATTTGACTCTGTAGACCGAGAAGTTCTATGGCAGTGTCTTTCATTGAAAGGCGTACCCCAGAAGTACATAAGTCTTGTTAAGGCTATTCACTCAAACACTATTAGTCGTTTCAGAGCATATGGCGAACTGTCATCTGAACTCGTAACCTCAAGTAGTATCTGCCAAGGCTGCCCACTGTCTCCATTTTTATTTAATTTCATAGTCGATTTACTGTTGAAAGTTACACTCACATCGTCTGACTTTTCGGGAATCGATCTCCTATCAGGAGATTCACTTATTGACGTACAATACGCTGATGACATAGTCCTGTTTGGCGAAGATGCTGATAAGATGCAGAAGCTTTTAACAGCAGTGAGCACCAATGCAACCATGTCCAGAATCCGTTCCTTCCTCTCAAATGCAAACTATTGCTCCAAGACTGGTTTTCGTCAATACCTGAGTCAAAGATAGGCAGTGAAGTGGTTGAGCACACTGACCACTTCACTTATCTTGGAAGTCCGATTAGCCCTAATGAGTTAGTCTCTGACGAAATCTCAGTACGAATTCAAAAAGCTCGTCAGGCTTTTGCCAACTTACGTCACCTATGGCGTAGGCAATGTATTCGTCTCTCAACGAAAGGGAGAGTGTACTGCGCAACAGTTCGCTCTGTCTTACTGTATGGGTGTGAGACGTGGCCATTAAGGGTAGACGACACTCGAAGGTTATTAGTTTTTGACCATCGATGTCTACGAAACACTGCTCGCGTTAGCTGGGATCACCGAGTAAGTAATAACGAGGTTAGACGACGGGTGTTAGGCAAATGTGGTAAATCGATCGGTTAGGTTGTGAATCTTCATCGACTGAGGTGGTTGGAACATGTGTTGCGTATGCCCAACCACCGTCTGCCTCGACGCGCGATGTTAGCTGATGTAGGAGCAGGATGGAAGAGTTAGAGGCGGCCAAACTGAAACTTGGCATCAGTCAATGAAGTCACTGACTGCCGGTTTAAGTCCTGTCGGTAGGTGCAGACTACTTGGATGGGGTCCTCGCGATTACCGTAACCGGTGGCTAGAAACAATGAGTGACATGGCCCAGAATCGGTCACAATGGTGCAGATGCATACACTCATTATCCTTCCTTAAATCATGGGCTTCAAATTATTCCATAACTTTCTTTCTACGCTTCCTGAACCATATTCTATATATTCATACTCCTTGTTACTATTATTATTTTATTTTATTGAAGAACCTTCTACTAATGGTGGTGGTGTTAATCTAGCGGTGCCATGGTGGTATGGCAACTTGAACGGATGCACACATGTGCCAGGTTCTATGTTGATTGTACATACATACATACGAATTACGTCAAAACATAGTAGGTACGATTTCCAGTCACTTGAATTAATGACCAAATTGCAAGGTCGTCAGTAGAATTTGATACTAGTCACTTCTCAGTGATCACTCAACAAAGGAGAAATAAATTAAACAGAGACATAGCCAAGAACTCACTCTTACTTACTGTAGGTATTGATAAAGCAAGCATTACAACACATGTGATAGCACTCGAGCCAGTACTGTCTGATATATAACCGGCTATAATTCCACCGAGTATTCCACCTAAATCGAAAACAGCTGACAAGTCAGCTGACGATGATGGGTTGAAACCGCCTGCTTCACGTATATACATTGGTAGCCAAAATATGAAGGTATATGAAACCAATTTGGAGAAGAACAAAGTCAATGAATATTCAACAACACCCTGCGATATAGAAAAAAGATGTGAATAAACAAAAATTTCAAAGGTCGCGACACAAAAAATAAAGACGAAACAGCAACATAAAAAAGACACTCAGCTAGTCATTAAAATTATGCACAAAACATCAACTATGTAGTAGTAAAATAGACAACTAGGGTCTACTATAATTTACACGATATTAAGATAGAAAACTTTATTAGCGACTGACATCTGAAGGAACTATTCAAATTGAATCTAATTTACAACACAGACTGACTTTAGTTAGAAAGCTATTGAAAATCAAGGTGTGATGAACCACCGTTCCTTTCTAGTTTGGGACTCATAAACAATAAACTATTAAAACTACGCCATAAATCCAATACAGAGCTCTAAGATCTCGAAACGAACACGCTTCATTAGACGACTGCTGACTTTCTAGAGGGATTTGAGCAATATTCTAGAGCTCTTATAAGTCGATCAAATTTTTCATCAAGAAGGAAAATGGAATGAGTTTTCCCTTTTTTGATCATAAATTGGCAAGATAACCCAACAGAACGTCATAGAGATCTATTTACAAAAAACCCATACAGAACAATCTACTAGTAAATTTTTATAGATGCGTCCAAAGAAATATTGTTGTATCTCTCGCCTAGCATGACCAAAAAGTATGCACTTCTGGTGCTAACGATAAAAAATTAACTCTTTTCGAAAAAAATCCTTCCGTGACTAGTTGGTAAAAACGTGACACCGAAATGTCCTATAGACTCTAAAATCCCTACAATTAAGATGATTTACATGAATGTTGATCTCCATTTACCAACATCTTAACAAGGAGGGATACCAACGCCATCATAAGAACATTTTTTTCAATAACCCTAAGGATAGTGTTCACAGGTCAACTTCTGTTTTCGAATAACCGAAGGCATAAAATATCCCATCTAACTGCTTTGGTTTATATCTAGTGATCCACTCCCAACTGAAGAGCAATATTAGCCATTCGATTAACATTTTGTCCAAGACCACCCGCCTAGTTATCAGAACTTGAGAGCAATTGAATTAGGAGTTCTATTATGGAAGATCTGTTCACTATCGGCTATGCCATCAACACAGACTAATTTTCGAGAATCTTCAACACGGTGAAGAGAAACTTACCAAAAGTGGTATTTTTCTCTTCATTTATACAATGCTGAAGTCCTCGCTAGAATCATATACAAAAAATTGTCCAACCATTTATCTTACTCAGAATTTAACCGGCAATTTTTTTTTAACATTATCATTTTATTCCTATCCTACCTTGTTAATTACGGGGATTTATTACTTGGTATCCATTTTTTCTCTGTAGATCACTCTCCAAAAATGGATCTATTTACTACTTCTACACCGTTGAATACAATTCATTTCGAAATTTTATTTAATTAGGTAACCCAACTTCGGAACTGTTACTAGATAGCAATATATATATATATATATATATATATATATATATATATATATATATATATATATATATATATATAATGTTAAACTGACACTCATGATAACCAAAAATTAACGTGAAACTTTGTTAATCTCATTCAGCAAATTGGAAATCGCTATCTAGTAACAGTTCCGAAGAATAGCTAAAAACCGCATAATCGAACCAATTTATTTACTTTTACTAAAGAATGATCGGATTCACGACCACCGTGCCAACCATCAAAACGACCAGACGAGATTACAAAACAACTGTACTGAACTACCTAGTGGTAAGGTTATATCACTTATAAACATTAAATTCTTGCATACATATTCTCATAAGTATTGGAAATGATACACAGTTAAGGTCATTTTTCTCTGTTCGATTACAAACTAACCGTACTGAAATTTCACAACACTTATAATCCACCAATTAATTAAAAACCAACGGTCTAAACATTTAGAAACTAATATTCTCTTTTAATTAGGATAAGCTTGCATTTTTCCGTTGATTTGTAATGGACTTAAACTGGTCAGTCTCTGTTGCCATATTCTCTTAGTTAATCACGCATAAAAAATAACTGGAATAAATGATGTAGAATTTTATAACATGATATTTGAAGCAAGAAAAATTTACATACATTAGGAGCATAATGATCCCCATTAAGTGACTGAGCATAAAAAATATTCGAGCGTACAGTTATTTTCAATAACTTTGTAGTCAGGCTTTTATAGTTATAAAAAAACGTGAAAATTCCATTACAGTGGTCAAAATAAGCCATATATAAACAAACATGCTGAATGAATTACATGGTTAGACAATGATACATGATAGAATGGTGAACTTTTAATACTACTGACTGCTTAAATACACTTAAAATGTCGATCACGAATTTAAAAGGTCATATGAAAATAGGGCTAGAAAGTAATAAGTTACATTCTATTCATTCAAATCAAATTATGTGAATATAATAATCCAATAAGCCAAACGGTATATCCGATTGCTTGTGATAATAATAATAATAATAATAATAATAATAATAATGATAAGCAATTCATGTATATAGAGGCATTATCGACGTAGCAGTTTTTGATGTGTCTTCTGGTTCGGACATGTACTTTTTGATTAAGTTCAGTGGATACACGTTATCATGTAATGACTTTTTCAATAGGAATAATAGAATGTTAGTGTGGTATTATAACTAACTTGGAGTTTTGATTATCAAAGGCACTAGATTTAAACCTGTCCACAAAAATTGTATTATCTTTTTAAACACCATAAATGTAAGAAAGTTAGAATCTGATCTAAAAATGTGATAAAACTATTTGTGTTGAATGATAGGTTTGCATAAATCATTGTTCAAACCAGATGAATTGACAAGACTTCCTAGATCTGGTTATCAAGATTAAAATGTGGTTACCGAAAGAAACTGATTACATACGATGTGCTAATCGAATGTCACCAAATGAAATCGTTAAAACATGCTTTATGCACAAACCCGATTACTGAACATAACTGACTAAAACTGAACTTTGTTGAAAGGTACTTGAGGAGAATTTATCAAAAAAACGAAGCATCCGAGAAATTTGTCACGGGATCCACACTTAAACACTGAATAGTTAAGTGCTGATACTGAAGAGATTTCAAGACATACAGCTGGGGAATAATAAATCAATGCAAAAGAAATAATATTGAGTTCTGTAATTTTAGTGGTATTTTAATCAGTGTCAATTTGCACTATAGATGTATTAATTACGGTACTGTACTTCCAATTATGCAGTGAAAATATCCCCCAAAAACACATACTTACAGTACTTACATACTTACAGTATGTATGCAAGAAGACGGCCTGGAGCTCTTATATAATTACTGCCTGTTACACAGGCCTGGATGGAGGAAGGTTTGGCATAGGGTTAGCAACCTCACTTGGCAAAAGAAACAACCTTGTTAAAAAACAAGCGCTAATCAGAAAAAAGCATTTAAACTCGGTCCTGGGAGTTGAAAAGTCTTCATCTCAAAGAGTTATGATGCTTTATGGTAAAAGCCGAATTTCTCCAGAAGTCATGAGGCCGATGCCTCACCCGACAACCATAGCAACAATTAGTAATAGGTACGTAGAACGTTAGCACGATGTAGGAGACCGGGAGAATAATTCAAGTTGCTACGGGAATAAAAACATACAACGTAGGGATACTTAGAAAAAATGAAACACATTGGTTACAAGCTGGACAGAGATTAGCCTCGGGAGAGGTACTATTGTACTCCGATCATGAGATTATTAACAAACTCCAGGAATCCAAAATAGCTCTCAAAAATAAATAATAGGTATTTTACCATCTACTAGGGAAGAACAATTGGAGAGGGATTAAAGAGGCAATAACTTCAACACATCAGGTTTTTGGCCGCAAGAAGCATCACTGTGCAATGATCATTTGCAAATGTTAATTTTGGTTGAAAAACTTAATAACAGTTTTATTGTACTACTATGGGAGAGGACAAACCAACTTCCAGCCGAAGAGGAAATTAGGAAAAGACGTTTGAAATGGATAGGACATACATTACGCAAACCATCAGACTGCATCACGAGACAAGCATTAGCATGGAATCCTGCTGGGAAACGGAAAAGAGGAAGGCCAAAGAACACGCTGCGTCGAGAATTGGAAGCAGACATTAAAAGGATGAGCAGCAACTGGAAACAATTGGAAAGGATTGCTCAGGACAGAGTTAAATGGAGAACCCTGGTGTGCGGCCTATGTTCCTCAGCGAGGAGTAACGGGCATAAGTAAGTAAGTACTCCTCGCTTCAACTCTTGTTTTGGTAATTAAGTTAACAGACTATGCAATGTGGTGTACCATTAGGAATGCAAAGAGGGGGATCAAGTTAGTTACTCTTCCAAGTAAACTGTATTCATACAAACTTCGAACATGCTTAGTGTACCTATTTTACTGTTAATATAGTTCTTTGCATTTAATGTTAGACTGTTCATTTTGGAGTACTAGCATTGTGCTTTCATGGCCACCATATTTTTAGTGAACCCGTTTTTATTTTGCTTTTACATGTTAGTTTATCCGTTTTTTTTGGTATCACTACTTTCCCATTTGTGCAGTTTAATTTCTACCGGTAATTTGATGTTTTTTTACTCACCCTATAGACTATTCGCATTTTTACTAGTGGCTAGAACACAGTATAAACTTTTTATATTTCTATATATATCTACGCAGACTACTCATTTTATTAGCATTATTAATGTATGACACCATTTACGCTATTTCCCGTTGTCTAATTATGTCCCAAGATCGAATACCGATACTGTATGAGATTCCTCAAGTTAGTGACGACTCATATCCTGCATTGAACGATATTGCAGATATCAAACTTCCAATTTATGGAACACACATCCCCAAAGTGTGGTTAAATCAGGCAGAAGGCTTTTGTAAAGTCAGACATATAAGCTCCCAGGATATTAAGTACGCATACTTAGTAGGAGCACTACCTGTCGAAGTGACAGCTGAGGTAGGTGACGTCAATGGTCCCGTACCTAACGACCATCCATTTGGTAAACGTAAGTTGATGGTTATTAAAGGAATAGTCAAGGCGGCCAAAAAGTGCCTGTAACAGCTCTTCACGTCGTGTAGACTAAGTGACAGGCGTCTCTCTCCATTACTACGTCAGATAAAACTCTTTACCAGTTCGCACACCTTAGACACAGAGGTACTAAAAAATTTATAGATACAACGGTTCCTGTTTAATGCTAGGCAAATTTTAAGCGTCACATAGGTGTGTGTCTATTGATCTTGAGACGCTGGTAGAGATGACGGACAGGACAATGGATGTTTATCACAACAGCGGGAGTAGTTTTACCGTTCATATCTCCACCATTGCCTCGCACAAAGACAGTAAGTCAAATTCCCCTCGACAGCAGGTAGCCACATTAACATACGTTGCCACAAACCTAGTTTCCAAACAAAGTGTCCCGACATTTTCTTACAGTACTCACAGAGACCATTCACATCCGTGTGTTGGTATCACCGGCGATACGATTATAGGGCCAGGAAGTGTACCAAGCCATGTACATTCACTGTGAGCAGTATTAATGACTCTGGAAACGCTGTAGCCAGACAGTAGTGCAGATACTGCCATTCTCACTCCGTCCAGCCGCCTACTGTTTGCATTAGATAACCTCAAGGAATAAAATTCTTTATTAATACAGGGGCTAAAGTCAGTGTCATAAATCCAACACTTTCATCAAGATGTCATTAATCTGTGAGCAACGTCACCTTACAAGCAGCCAATCATACAGCTATTCATACGTAAAATAAGCAATCTTCGATGTTTAATCACGGACATCGCTGCCGCTTCATGTGAGTTTTTGTAACCGCCGATGTTAAGATTCCCATCTTTGGAGCAGATTTCCTTCAAAATTACAATTTATTTGTACACACCAAGGTTTCAACTCAGTTATGCTGTTTAGTTCTCTAAAGTCAACACAGAATCTATATTTCCCATTGGATTTCTTTACTAGTAGCACAAGTCAGTTGTAACGGGTATCGGCCACTTCAATTATTCTTTCCCGCAACATCTCTTCCACCTGACGATTTACTTCCGTCTCTAGATGAACTGGTATCCAGTGTGTGTGGAACGTTGTCTTCCTACGATTGTTTATAGGGATTTCATGCGTCACCTTATCACAATACCCATAAGCCTATCCGTCTTCAGTGAACAGGCTACTGTATTTCACTACTACCTTATTGAAATTTTTTATATTCTCATACGGTAAGATCGTAGCTTATGTCTTAGCTATCTCGCTGTTCTCATGTATGCGAAAATGCCCATACTTAGTGTTTACCGTCTTGTTATTTGTGTCAATTACCGCCTCCACCTCTCTAAGGAAGTCCGCCCCCAGTATTGTTTGATGTATGCCCTTAGTTACTATGAATGGATATCGTACGACGCAATCTCCAACTTCGACACAACAGTCTGAGACTCCTAAAATTTTCAGTGCATGCCGGCTCATTGTTTGCACTGCTGGTGAACACGACCTGATCAGACGACACAGTCCTACATCTATTAAGGATATAGAAGCGCCTGTATATAAAAAACAAATCAGTACTCACCAGTACGCACTTTTGTATACAACGCACCTTAATTAACCAACCCCACAACCCGAAAAGATGATTCAAAGAAAGAAAGCTGTGTGTAACGTATGGTTGTATGTGTAAGTATTAGTGGTTTAGTTTAGGAAATCATATTTTAAAATTATGCACATTATCATTAAATGGAAGTTTAAGAAGTTTAAGATTAGACAGCTAATCAAACCATTTAGCGTATACAAATACATGAAGTACACTCGTGACGTCAGCAAGTTGATAAATGAGATAATTCCCATGGGATAATTCACATAGTGTCCTTTCTGCTGACGGTTTTAAAACTCAGTACTGACGATCACCAATTTATCACCGTTCCAATCCCGTTGAATTTATCACTACATTCAGTTTGCTTAATGCTATAATTCGTGTGCGTTAATAACTCCTTCGTATTAATATTAATATTAAAATGATATTACATAATGTATTCTGAAATTCCGTGCAAAATGCACGCCGGTTTACAGTCATGGTCATGATAATACAAAAAGGGTTAACTCTGATTAATGAACATAAATTTTGCGGGGAAAGTGAATGGATAACAGTAACATTTAAGATAGACAAGACGCATGTGAAGGGGGATTACATAGTAAGATGTAACAACTCACCTCTACCAAAGAAAGGGGATGATATAGCTTCAGGTCACTACATGGTGATGGTAAATTCAAAACTGAATCTAAAGAAGGATTGAACAACTGAAGTAATAAACTCGCAAAGGTATAATACGGCCGTTCGTCAGGATACTAAAAAACTCAATAAATCCAAGATGGTTCTCAAAAATAAGTAATAGGTCTTTTACTATCTACTAAGGAAGAACAATCGGAAAAGGATTAAAGAAGCCATGACTTTAACATGTCAAGAGGTTTACAGCATCAAGAAGCACCACCATAAGGATCTCTGTTGGTACTCTTGATGAGATCCAAGAAAGGAAGAACAAGAAGGTAGCAATCAATAATAGCCGAACAAGAGCAGAGAAAGCCAAGACACAGGCCGAGTTCACAGAGGCCAACAAACAAGTGAGTAGAGGCATTAAGGAGGACAAACGGAAATATGTAGAATACCTAGAAATGACAGTAGAAAAGGATGCAATCATGATACAACTATTTGATGTAATTACGAAGCTAGTACAAAAATACAGTAATTCAGAACGACCAGTCAAGATAAAAGATAACAAACCAATCGCTGAGACCCAATAACAGCGAAACAGGTGGGTAGAGCACTTTGAAGGACTCTTGACTAGACCAGAACACTGAACCCACCGGTCATTGAAGCAGCATCTACAGACCTTCTTATGAATATCGACCCATCAACAATCGAGATAACCAGCATGGTCATCCAACAAATCTAGAGTGGCAAAGCAGTTGGGCCAGATAACATACCATCTGCGGCACTGAAATCAGACACAGGGGTAACTACAAAAGTACTTTACATTCTCTTCAGGAAGATTTGAGAGGAAGAACAGGCACCAGAAGAATGGAAAGAAGGATACTTCATCAATATACCAATGTAAGGAAATTATAGCAAGTGTGAAAACTGTAAGGGCGTCACTCTACTTTCAATACCAAGAAGAGTCTTCAACAGAGAGTCATTGAACCGAATGAAAGATCCAGTAGACGCCCAAATTCGAGATCAACAGGCCGAATTCAGTAGAGATCGGTCGTGTACCGACTAAATTGTGACACAACGGTTCATTGTTGAACAACCATTTGAATAGAACTCACAACTTTACATCAATTTCCATGACCATGAGAAAGCACTTGGCAGAGTGGACAGGTGAACATTATGGAGTTCACTTCGGCACTACGGTGTACCCGAGAAGATAGTCAGCATCATATGAAATTCTTACGATGGACTATACTGCCAAATCGTGCAGGGAGGTCAGATCACAGATTCATTCGAAGTAAAGACAGGTGTCAGACTCTCGCTCTTCCTCTTTCTGCTGGTGGTTGACTGGATCAATGAAAACTGCAACATCTCAAGGCAATCTAGGAAGACAGTGGATAACATGGATGACTTGGACTTTGCAGATGACCTAGCTCTTCTATCCCACACAGCAGCAGCAAATGCAGGTGAAGACAGACAGTGTAGCAGCAGTAGGCCTCAACATACACAAAGGGAGAGCAAGTTACTTCAATACAAAACAACGAACATTAACTCAATTACACTTGGTGGAGAAATTTTGGAAGATGTGGAAACTTTTATACACCTCAGTAGCATCATGGATAAACATGGAGGATCTGATGTAGATGTGTAGGCGCCGGTTGGCAGAACAAGAACAACATTTCTACAATTGAGAAACATCTGAAACTCAAACCAGTTGTCCTCCAACATCAAAGTCATAATTTTCAATACAAACGTGGAGACGGTTTTGTTGTATACAGTTGAAACTTGGAAAATTTCGAAAAGCATCATCCAAAAGATACAAATATTTGTAAACAGCTGTCTGGGCAAAATAATTCAGATCCGTTGGCCAGATACCACCACCAACAACAACAACCTTCTGTGATAGAGAACAAATCAACTTCCAACCGAGAAAGAAACCAGTAAAATACTCAGAAGGTGGATAGGACACACATTGAGGAAACCATCAAACTGTGTCACAAGACAAGCACCAACTTGGAATTTTCAAGGCCTAAGGAAAAAAGGGAGACGAAAAAACGAATTGGAGGCCGATATCAAAAGAATGTATATCACTCATTTGGCGGCCTGCTTGAAATCCTGGGCTACCTTATTTTGCCAATATCTCAACAAGTTATCTTTCCGTTTTCTATGTTGTTTTAATTGCCCAATCATGTCCTAAAATCACATTGTGTACTCACGCGCATTTATAAAAAGTTTACAACCTATCATGTGCAATTCCGTTAGATCTAAACGCAAACATCATGGTGGCTGGCAGCACGCGTTAAAAAGAACCAGTATTCATCAAATGTTTATCTTCTGGCAGAACGCGACGCTGCTATATCAGGATTCAAGCACGTAAAGAGAAGTATAAATACTCAACTATTCCATATTATCACATGTTCTATGTGATAAAAAGTTTGTAAGAACCGATCTAATCAGAAATCTGTGCTCTTAAGAATACGGATTATTATGAAGTACAAAGACTACTATTCCTTATGTTGCTGTTATTTGTTGTTGTTGTTGTTAACAATATAAAATCTGTATCTTTTTTATCAGATGTTGACACGGTTGAATAAAGCTATTATTATTAAATAACTAGAAAGGAGTGCCCTGAATAGTTGGTTTGGGAATCTTGGTCAGCAGCCTATGCTCCACGAACGGTAACAGATAAATGAATATTTATATAAACTTTTCGATAAACCATATCTTTATTACGCAAACTTACAGGTACCTTCAGTGCAGATAAAAATGATGAAGAGTTGGCGTTTTTTGGTATTAAAAGGTTACTTTGTGAAGTAGTTGTTCCAAGTGATTCCTAAGAGTGTAGATAAGAACACAGAAACAACGTAACAAGTACCACTAACTGGCAATAACTAGAGAAAATTAGGAATGAAGTAGAACATAAGTAAAAAAAATGCAAAACTCTTTGTCTTTATCAAGAGCAAGGTATATATATATATATATATATATATATATATATATATATATATATATATATACATATATATATATATATATCGGCATTCGTTACAATAAGGAAAAATAGTTTGAGATAAACTAGGCCCCAAGTATATAGAAGATATGAGATGTACTTAAACGTTTCCCAGCACACTTATCTGCGATTCTTTTGGAAAACAACAAAAGAAATATTATAGTATTTCGTAGAACTCGTGTACGCTGAATGTTCAGCTAAGCATTGTAAAATATAAATCTTTGCATGTTTTGTGATAGAAAGGAATTAATGCATTAAGAAATGACCATACAATACCACTTAAAATTGGTTACATGAAGAAAAATTGATACTATTTAAAGTCTTGTTGAGACTTTAATTTGAAAGTACTTTCCAACGAAACTGATACATAATAGAAAACTGATGGATATTATGAGTTGTCTATTAGTTCAAATTAGGGATTATGTAGCAATATGAACAAGTAAAAGAAACTGAAATTCAGTTGACTTCCATTAGAAAAGAAACTGCTCAAATCGCACACCATGTCGTTTGATTAACACCGAAAGTTCAAGAAAAAAAATCTAGAATGAGATTCGATGAATTTATAGGTGAAATTAGTGGTCAAAGAAGATGTTACAGTGGTTTTAATAGCTAAATAATGATGAAGGAGCACAGAAATAAACTAAAGATACACTTATGAGATGATCGGAAAATAGTGGGAGTGGGTTGGAACGAGTTACTTAACGGATATGAATGTTAAGTCAGTGGACTACAATCCTGATTGAAAAGTGGGGTACGTTAATAAGAGATTCATTGAGCAATAATTTTGAACTTTTTCGATTTGAGAAAAAGGTGTTGAACAGATGTTGATAAACTCGATCAGACTATTCAATTAGAAAGAGAAAACGTTTGTAGGGCTCGCAGATAACTGATGAAGGGCCAATTCTATAAAGTTTTCTAATATCTGTGTTTACCTGAAATAATAATTTAAATGAACCGATAAACACAGCAAGGCATGATAATCAGATCTACTTTGAATCTGGAATGCGCTTATTTTAAAATGTTGTTCTTACTTGAAACGCCAGACAATTGGAAAGTTATTTTAGAGGGCCTCAAATAAGTCTGCCTAAATAAGCAATTGATGAGGGCTATATAGTTAAATTTGGCAGGAGTTCGAATCCAGGGAAAAGAAAGCGTAAGCTACCCCAAAGAAAATGATCACAAAAATATTCAACAGTACTGCTACCTTGACGTGGTGGTCGGGCTTGCCTATCGTGATAATTCAATCGGGCTATATTGGCCGGAACAATCGTTCCTCAAAGTTCTACTACACCAGGCAGGCCGTCTAAAGAGCGTTGAGATCAAAAGCAGCAAGTATAAGGTCCGAGGACAAAGCCATACTGCTGGCTGTACAGAGGTGTGACGGCAGTAAGGTATTCTCTTCGGACAACCCGCATAACAGCGATGCTGCCTTCCCACAGAGAAAGCGCGGGGTTAGAAAAGGTTGACCCTAAAAATGCACACCTCACCTTGATCCACGGATTCCCGTCTCCGGCAGTGAGGCCTCAACAAGTACAGAGCTACAACAACGAAAACCTCCCTCAAAAAGGCCATGTGTGGTTGGCCTCAAGCTGTTGTTCCTTGGGCACTGTGGTCACACTCCCAGGTCTTACAGATCAACCCTAACACGATTTACTTCTCAGGTACATCAAAAAGAACCCTTCCACAGTGTGGGCAACTGAGAAGAGATAACCGCCCTCATACCTCTAACAACACACAAGATCACCGCCATTTTAATAAAACTCCTTCTATTCCTAAAATTTATCCTGCCCTGACCTTCAAGTCTGAATCCCTTTCTTCAACTTCCTCCTGTGTCATTAGTGCTAACGATTCCGGCCCACGAAATAACGTCCCGAGCATACTAAGACCACGCTCCATACTTCACATTGGTGCATTCAATGTACGAACCCTATGTCAAATAGGGCAACAAGCCTCCATAACTAGGACATAAGAATCACGTACCATTGATGTATGTTGTGTCTCCGAAACACACATACAGGATCCTAGCGTGGACATTCACTTGACCTCATCTAGTCAGAGTGAACAACCTTCGCGATACACTCTCCGTTTATCTGGCGACTCAACAGTAACTTCTCGTTGGCTAGCCAGTGTAGGTATCGCGTTAAGCACGAGAGTAGAACAGGTACTTCTTGAATGGATTCCTATCGACAGTCGCCTATGTGCCGCCCGACTAAATGGTTCAGTAAGAACTCGGAAACATAGGGACGAACGCCGTTGTCTTTCCGTTGTTCCTGCCTACGCTCCCACTGACTGCAGCCCCGATGAAGTGAATGATGAATTTTACAGAAAATTTTCAAAACTCCTTCATAGGGACAAACACTCAGATTTGGTACTCTTGGCTGGTGACTTTAATGCCCAAATAGGTAGATTGAACCAGTTTGAAAGACACTTAGGCGGATGCTTCAGTGTTCCAGCTCAGAGGACGGATAACGGCGACCGTCTGCTGCAACTTTGCTCAGATAATCGTTTATTTCTAGCCAACATGAACTTTAAGCATGAGGAGCGACATCATCTAACATGGCGACCACCTGGCCCTACTCAACGGTGGACCTAAATAGACCATATTGTCATCAGTCACAGTTGGAGAGGCTCGATAGAAGACTGTTGATTTTTCTGGAGTACATGTTTGAATTCTCACCATGCTCTAGTACGAGCACGCATTTACGTGCATCTTACTGGGCGAAGCAAAACGACTACAAGAAAATCCATTAGAATTCAGTCTAGCAACGAAACAACCAAGAGCAAATTCCAGGAACAACTGAAGAATCACTCAGGCAATTATAAAGATGCAACCCAACTAGATACTGCTTGGCAAGATGTCCAAACAGCTGTGGCATCTACAGTGACATCTATCAAGGACTTAAATCAACATATCAAGAAAAATCAGTGGATCTCGATGGCTTCTGTTGGTTTGATAGACTCCCGAAGACTCATCCCATTAGGCTCAGAACATGATGAGGAGCGAAGAGTAATCAGGTACAAATTGACAAAAAATTTGCGAAACGGTGGTGAGTAGTGGTGAGTAACGAAAGCAAAGGAAATGAAAAAGGCAGCGACGTTAGGTAACACTAGACAACTTTTCAAGTTAATGGAAGAAACCGGGGTTAAAAAATCCAGCGTTAGTGAGGCAATCTCCGGAAATGATGGAACGCTTATTAGCTCTCAGTCTAGACGTTTGGAACGATGGGCTGAAAACTTCAAGGAGCAGTTCAGTTGGACTCCAGCTGCTCTAGAACTTCCCACTATTCCAAGACAGCCGGAATGGAAAGTCAACCTGGGTCCGCCAACCCATGTCGAAGTAGAAGAAGCTATAGCTAATCTGAGGTAAGGTAAAGCAGTGGGTCCGGATAGATTATCGCCAGAGGTCTTTAAGGACGGTGGTCTTACCTTGACAACTAGGCTGACTGATATTTTGTCTAAGGTTTGGGAACTTGACATAATTCTATCTGATTAGTGTCGATCGTTAATCGTCCCAGAATATAAGAAAGGGTCAAAATCGTCCTGCAATAACCATAGAGAAATTAGTTTGACTAATATAGTGTCTAAAATACTAGCTTCTATAATTATCAGACGCTTGACTGCAACTCGTGATCTACAAATACGTTAAAATCAGGCTGGTTTCAGACCTGGTCGTGGTTGTATAGACCAGATATTCACCATTCGTCAGATTTTAGAACACAGACAAACTTCTCGGTCCCCGACAATAGTGGTTCTCCTTGACTTGAAAGCGGCATTTGACTCTGTAGACCGAGAAGTTCTATGGCAGTGTCTTTCATTGAAAGGCGTACCCCAGAAGTACATAAGTCTTGTTAAGGCTATTCACTCAAACACTATTAGTCGTTTCAGAGCATATGGCGAACTGTCATCTGAACTCGTAACCTCAAGTAGTATCTGCCAAGGCTGCCCACTGTCTCCATTTTTTATTTAATTTCATAGTCGATTTACTGTTGAAAGTTACACTCCCATCGTCTGACTTTTCGGGAATCGATCTCCTATCAGAAGATTCACTTATTGACGTACAATACGCTGATGACATTGTTATATCTCGTATTTGATAACTTGACTAGCTGCAATGCAATCATAGCACTTGAACGCTTTGAACGCTCTTCGTCGCAAAATCAGAAGACAGAAGACGATTTAGACAGGAACTTTTATCCCAGTAAAATGGGAAATGAGTCATGTACAAAATATTTGTATAATTATAGTTTTCTGAAACAAAGATATCTGTATTATGATCCATCCAGCCCGAATCAAGAAGTCTCAACTGCTACTCAATCGAAACGCTCCACGTCGAGATTCTAGAAGGTTCTATCGATCAGTAAATGGACGGAATGTCTCCGGCACCTTTAAGGGTTCTGGAGGCTTCATTGAAGTTCCTGGGAGCCATCCCAACACCTTCCCTCTTCAAGGTTTCTGTATGTATGATTTTCTATTTGGGTCAACTTGTAACCTTGTTACCGTGTTCCGATTGCGGTCCATTACTCGTGGTGGTTTGGTTGATTTTACTTTGTATCTTTTGCGTCCTTTCTTACTGGGGCTCTTTAGAAAGGTGTCCACCAGCATTTGAAACGGGAGTCGGCCATGCGTTGTCACTGTTCCCTCATTTTTTCGTATTTGATTGACATGTCTCGTGCACGTACCGAAGCTTCCCCAAACTAAGTATAATACTTTTCCAATCCGCCGTTCGACGACACACGGCTCCCAGTTTCTATTACCTCGAAATGATCTGATAAGAACTTTTTCACCCACTTGAAAACTACGAATAGTCGCCCGTTGCCTTTCATTGTTGGATTTATCCGTTTTTTTTTGGGGGGGGGGCGGCATACTGTTAAAAATAGTCTGCACCTTCCTTCCGAACATGCACTCCGCTGGTGACTTTCCCCCTGGTACAGCAGGGTTTGGTGTAACACGATAAGACATCAGAAATTTGTCAACAACTTGTGTCGGCACACTATCTCCTCCCCCCCTTTTATCAGAGCTTTTTTAATGCATCAACGAATCCTTCTGATTGGCCGTTGGACTGAGGATGGTAGGGTGTAGATCGCAAGTGCGTAATTCCGTTTTCACTACAGAAACGTTTAAATGCGGACGACGCAAACTGGGTTCCATTATCGGTCACCAGGACCTCTGGGACGCCGAAACAGGAAAAAAGTCTTTACAATTTGCGAATTGTGAACTCTAAGGTCAAACTTGACATGTGGTATACTACCGGCCACTTTGTGAAAGCGTTCACAACAACTAAGAAATTTCTACCTTGTATAGAACCAGCGAAATCAGCATGTATTCTCCTCCACAGGGTGTCTGGTTTCGGTCAAGGTTGCGGTTCGGGTTTAGCTGAACTCTTTGAAGCCTGTAGGCAGGACCAACAGCTGCGACACTTCGTTTCTATATCCCGATCCATTGACGGCGAGTATGCATAACTCCGAGCTAGTGACTTCACCTTGCTAATACCTGGGTGCCCGCTGTGAAATTGGTTTAGGACTTGATGACGGAGGATTTTGGGGATAACAATACGGTGGAAAAACATGATGCATGAATTGACAATTGACAGGGCGTCTCATCGACGGAAGTACTGTAAAAGTTCGCCATGGAGTCGAGATGTTGGAAACTGATTAAGTATGTAACAGCGTATGATCTTCATTGTTCTGTCTCTTTCGCCAGCTTCCTTGATGGCTTGGAAAGTAACCAGCAGTCTGGAAACTGCATCTGTCAACACTGTGTGGACATCTACGTCGGCTTCTATGTTAGCCACAAGTACATCCTCTTCTTGTTTTGTATGGGAGCCAATTAATCTTGAGAGGGCATCTGCTTGACTAAAATCCTTTGTCGGTCAGTATTTTATCTTAAAATCGTAACCAACCAGAGTAGTGGCCCATCGTTGCAGACGATTTGCTGTATAAACGGAAATGCCCTTTTGGGATCCGAAAACTGCCAGTAGTGGTTTGTAGTCTGTCAATAATTGTTATGACGTGAGAGAGGGCGGTCTTGGTTGGTGGATGCGAACGACAATGAAATGTGTGCCTAGTTGATTATGTGCGACTGACCTAAGCCCATTCACCTCGCCAGGCCGACAATAGAAGAACCAGAATTGAGAACCGAAAACGAAGAGAGCGAGATCGAGGTCGTACTATATTTTAATCATGTCTTTATATATACACAAAATCAGACCAAACGGTAAGCCAATCAAGAATCTAACTTTTGTCCAAAACGAAGGAAAGAGTGGCAGTGAATGGGGACAGGTTGTATACAATTAAGTATGCGTAGTTCATAGTAAATAAAAAATATACTAAGAGTAAATATACTAAACGAAAGGACTGGACAAGGGGAACGTAACAGTTATGGAAATGAAATGATTACACTGTCCACAGTTACAATAATTGAAATGTTCTAAAGTATAGTTCTCGAAGATAGTCAATCTTCGTTAGGTGCCCGGCATATCAGTAATGTAAACTGATATGCCGGGCACCTAATGAAGATTGGCTATCTTCGGGAACTGTGATTTAGAACATTATTTCATTTATTATAACGGTGGACAGTGTTAACATTTTATTTCTATGACTGTTACGTTCCCCTTGCCCGGTTCTCTTGTTTCGCATATTTTGCTCTTGGTATATTGTTTATTATTATGAACTGCATCTACTTTGTTGTGTACAAGTTCTCCCCATTCACTACCACTATTTCTTTTGTTCTGTATCAATGTTAGATTTCCGATTGGCTTACTGTGTGGTCTGATTTTATGTATATATAAATGCATGATTAAAATATAATACGACCTTGGACCTTGCTCTCTCAGTCTTCCTGTTCTCAGTTCTGGTTGTCTTATTGTCGGCCTAGGGAGGTGAATGGGCTTAGGTCAATCGTGCATTCTTAGTTAGGCACACATCGTATTGGTGTACGCATCAACCAACCAATCATCATCACCCTCGTCCTATTCATTCACGTCATAACAATTGGCGACGGGGGTGAAAATTATAGAACCCAAGCAAGCTCAGCATCTGCAGCCAGCCAAGGTCATTTCATTATTGGTCGAGAAATCCAGTCGCATTAAGGACCAATCAGAACTCGAGGTTCTCATCAGTGACCTTACATTGGCCAATAACTGAGTCAGTATTTTCAGCAAATCATCATGTCAGCACTCAGTGGACGTGCCAACTTATTGATGTATGAGCTTCTTGTTGCTAACCAGCGATTGATCGAATTGGCATTCGAGCAATTGGGTATTCCAGTCAGCAGCGTCAGTATGCCGGTAATAGACGAAGCAATGCTTAAGCCCACATCTTACAATGACTCCCATGCTCAACCAGAATGTCCGACAGAGGTGCATCTGTCTCATGTGCCTAGTATTGCCGTTCCGGAGAAACAAGTCGGGCTGGAGACCTCTGTTCAGATCGTTCCAGAGATGAAACAACCATTAAATGAAAATCCAGCAGCAGTCTCAGATTTATTCACAAGGTCTCGCAGCCCTAATCCCAACAGATGTGCGCGGAGCATCGCCGCCAGTCCAGTCCAGAAGGTCATCTCGAGAATCGTGACTAGACTGTCTGTTGTACCCAAGAAGCCTCTGTATTCAGCGAAGAGGTTCAATAAACAGAAGAAAACTGCTACTGTTGTGGTTGTACGCCCTAGACATGATCAAGCCCTCGACTTCCTAACTCATCCGCGTAGTTGCAGCAATGATGCCTTCAAGACCATGCTTGTTCAATGCAATGAAGTGTTGTTCCTGCCAATTCACAAAGATCCCACTACGTTCCGTGGAGGAGGAGACTAGTGGTAGATTGTAGTTTTCTAGTTGCGATGTAACTAATCATGTCTCTTTTTTTTTTTCTTGAGTACATTGTAGTTCTTACCTAACCACACCCAAAGCTGAACTGGTCCAAAAACGTATCATCATTGTCTTTTCAAAAAGGGGAGGTGATATGCCGGGCACCTAATGAAGATTGGCTATCTTCGGGAACTGTGATTTAGAACATTATTTCATTTATTATAACGGTGGACAGTGTTAACATTTTATTTCTATGACTGTTACGTTCCCCTTGCCCGGTTCTCTTGTTTCGCATATTTTGCTCTTGGTATATTGTTTATTATTATGAACTGCATCTACTTTGTTGTGTACAAGTTCTCCCCATTCACTACCACTATTTCTTTTGTTCTGTATCAATGTTAGATTTCCGATTGGCTTACTGTGTGGTCTGATTTTATGTATATATAAATGCATGATTAAAATATAATACGACCTTGGACCTTGCTCTCTCAGTCTTCCTGTTCTCAGTTCTGGTTGTCTTATTGTCGGCCTAGGGAGGTGAATGGGCTTAGGTCAATCGTGCATTCTTAGTTAGGCACACATCGTATTGGTGTACGCATCAACCAACCAAAATATCATCACCCTTCTTTTCATCACGTCATAACATAAACGGCCGGCTAAATAGCACTTTGTGAAACTTTTTTACCGCAAAGATAATAGAAAGGGCTTCCTCAATTTGACTATAGTTCCTCTTCGTTGCTGTTAATGATCGTGCAGCATGGGAAATCGCTTTCTCTGATCCATCTGGGTAAACATGTGAAATCACCGCACCAAATCCGTAGTTCGAAGCATCTGCTGCAACCATAATGGGTAGGATTGGGTCATAGTGCGTTAGAAGTAGGTTCGATGATAGAAGTTGTTTTATTTCCGTAAACGCTTCCTGGCATTCATCTAACCAGGTTCATTTGGCATTTTTCGACAATAGACAGTTCAGCGGGGCTCGCAGGCGGTGCAGGTCTGGAAGAAATACACCATAATGATTAACCAAGAAGGATCGTAGGGTTGGAACGTCTGTCAATGGTGGGATCGTCTTAATAGTTTCAACGTTTTCTGGATCAGGTCTCCTTCCATCTTTATCCACTATAAATCCCAAGTAACGTACTTGCTGCAGATGAAAATCACATTTCTCGGCACGCAGTCGCAACAAAAATCCCCAATTCATGTGAGCATTAAATCCAGCTTCTTTTCTAAATCGGTTTGATCTACACCCATTATGAGTATATCATCCAAATAAGCAGCAGTACCAGGAATGTCTTGTAGTATAGCGTCCATGATTTGTTGGAAGATTGATGTAGCTGTCTTTACGCCAAATGGAAGTCTGTTATAACGAAACAATCCCTTGTGCGTGTTTATAGTCAGGTATTGTTTGCATTCTTCGCTACTGGGATTTGTAGGTAAGCATCTGATAAGTCCAATTTTGCGAAGTATCTTCCTCTATTCAGCTTTGCAAACAAGTCTTCTGGTAACGGCAACGGGTACTGATGGGCTTCTAATGGTTCATTTAGGCCTGTAGAATAATCTGCACATAGTCGGATGTTTTCATTGGGCTTCTTAACGATAACTATTGGGGCTGCCCATTCGGAAAAGTTTACCAGTTCGATGACTCCACTATCTTGAAGGCGAGCTAACTCTTGCTCAATAGATAAAGCCGCATACAGCACTGGACGTTTGGGTCGGAATACTGGTGTGGCATCATGCTTGAGGACTAGCCGTGCTTTTGTTTTATTACATTCTCCCAGTTCATCTGCAAACACTCTGTGGTGTCTTTCTAAAACAGTGTTCATCTTTTTCTTCGACACCTCAGGAGTCCTGACACGGCTGCAGACATGATCAATCGAGTGGTCGGCCAGTTTCAGAATTTCTATGAAGTCGAGTCTCTGTGAGGTATACAGTCGCATTTGACTTTGCATTCCCCTTCGCAACTTCACAGCATACCTCTGCAACAATATTTAGTTTACCTCCTGATGCTAGCTGAATTGTTGGGCACCCTAGAGGTTTGCCAATATGCTTCCAAGTTGCTCGGCTAATAAGCGTTATGTCAGAGGCGGTGTCAAGCTGTAGACGAGTACGACGGCCGTTGACCTCTAAGGTAACATATTTTCGGCTGGAAAGCTGTGTGCTAGTGTGAGCCACCATTATTTTGTTGGTAAATGCACGAGCTTTATAATTTCTGGAATAAAGTCTCGGTGGATGACGACGATGTAACTTCCCTTTACAGTAAGTCTCTTTGTGTCCATTACAATCGCACTTAATGCAACGATGGTCTTTGTATAGACAAAACTTCTTATAGTGCCATTCTCCCCATAGCCAGTATGGAGAAGGAGGCTGTGAGCCACATTGCTTATGAACATTAGAATCTTTTCGCTCAGTTATTGCGTGAACGTACGCAGGACGACTACCATTCTCGACCATAGAAGTATCGTGCTTCAAGTTCACCAACCTCTGGCATTCACTGGTGACTTCTTGGAGAGTGATACTTGGACATTGTTCAATTTTACTCACGATTCACTAAGACTGCATGTTTCACCTAGTCGTCATCGCCTGCTTTTGATAATTTAAGGCACTGGAAGCGAATGTTGAATAAAGACGATTGTTCACCAAAGATTTGCTACAGAATCTTTATTGTTGCTTTGAAACTAAAATCTCTTGGGTTCTTTGGTAGGATGTAGTTAGTGTAGCATTCATGTTCAGCCGTGCCAAGTTTTCGAAGTAGCATTCGGACTTTCGCGACATCAAATTTTTCCAGGTCGACCTTAAACAAGTCTCCGTACTTCTTAAACCACGAATCAAATGTAATATCAGCTAACCCATCGAAATAAAAATCATTGATAGAGTTCATGATTGAATCGGCGTGAGATGTGCATGGGTTTTCTGATAGCCCCTTCTAAATAAGGTACATTTGTTGGGTTAAATTATTAGTACACGTATATGGGAATGTTCACAGCGTTTTTCTTGGTGTTCCAGCATAGCTTCAACTTGTTCAAAGGTAAATGATATTTTGATGAATTAACCCCGTCACCAGTGATATATCACGTACTTGATAACTTGACTAGCTGCAATGCAATCAGAGCACTTGAACGCTTTAAACCCTCCTAGTCACAAAATCAGAAGACAGAAGACGATTAGACAAGAACTTTTATTCCAGTAAAATGGGAAGTGAGTTTGAATTCGTATGAATTATGAAGATAAATATTTCATTTTTTTAATTTAATGCAAAACTTTGGTACAAACAGACACCTAAATATATGCCCGCAACGCACATAGAAACATAGTATTGTGAAGAAGCAAAATAGGTAAGGAAATCATGATTAGAAAGGCAGAATGTAACAAGAGATACATCACGGTGGAAATACAACTAGGAAGGACTTCATTGAACTAAGAATTCCTCTCATTTTATGAAAAGTATAAGATAAAATCATGTCAGGATCGCCACTAGCTTTTATTTTTAGACATATCAGACAGTTAAGAACACAAATAGAGCGAGAAAATTTCTTTTTTATTAGCCCCTCATCATAGCTCAACACTATAATGTATTTAGTTTTAGATTGGGATACGAAATCAAAACCTATTAATTGATGGCAACTTATCAAAATAATTATAAAACTGCTAGGGTTTGCGAATTAAGATGACACCTCGATACTAACTATCGAAAGTATGACCAGCAACATAATAACAGATGCCCGAGCCCAGTTAACTAGGGGAGGAAGTCCAACGTCGGCAAGAAGCGTTTAATTCTACAGAGAGCCTGTCAGACAATTAACAAACACCCGACTCATACGTACATAAACAATAAACAGAATGTCTTTGAGTGTTACAAATACCGTACTAAAATAAAAAACGGGCCAATAAGATTCAACGTCTTACTAGGTGGGAAACACAAACTGAGGGTGAAATGGGCGCACTTTGGGGCAAAAACGAGAATTTTAAATAGTAGGTTTGCCAAGAGAATTCTGGGAATCTAATATCCCTCTCCCCCCCCCCCCGAAAAAAAGCAATTATTGAGCATAAAGTAAAAGGGTCAGATTACATGAAGTCTAAACAAACAGGAGCTTATTGGAAGTCTAACACATTGCGCTAGATGCATATGTTCTGAAGATACTGTAGAAGGAAAACTAATCACCACCATTCGCAATATGCTCGGCATGAACACTTAGCCGTTGAAATTCATAAATAAACATATGATGCCTACAAAAACGAAATCATTAAATGCAACAGTCCTCCATAAACCCATTTTTATCAAATTATAACTCTTAAATGATACTAGTTAAGTCACTACGCAATGAATTGGAAATATATTGCAAAGGACGTTTACTGCAGCTAAATTGTACACCATATTCTACAACCACAATATCATAAGGAAAGAAACAAAAGACGGACTCTCAGAATTTTCCTCATTCATGTGTATATATCAATTTAACTGCTCCTGTAGAGCCAGTTACATTGGGCGCACGACTCGGTAGGTCCGTCATAGAGCTTCCGAACATCTCCCAGGATGAGTGAATAAAGGTCAACCATGGAAGCAAGCAGATCTATATTTGCACATTTGGTTGACATGGAACATCAAGTAGACGTGAGAAAAACTTTAAAAAGCATTTATCGAGTCCCATCTAATCTCCTTTATGGTTTACGTATACATCATCTACATATAGAGGAAGCGATTGGTATCCACCTTCTCAAACCGGACCTATGTGTACATAAGAGGTTTGTAAACCACCAGATGTAATTCGAGAGCAGACGAAGAAATTGGATATACAAAACTGGCAAAATCAACATAAAACCCACTTAGGAATAAGACGATATCTAAATAGTGGTATTTAGTTGCTAAATGATGGTGACTCGCTGCAATAAAATGCGACATTTTCAGCCATTATGAATGCAAACAGGATGTCACAAAGTAATTTACGTGTAGGAAAAGATAAGCGTAGCAACAATCTAGTTTGTATGTAACAGACACTATTATATATAAATTAGTCTAGTTAATAATAGTTAGCATTATAAACTCATCAGTATTTAAATATGAAATATAACAAATCACCTTTTCGAACACAAGCAGATGAAGCTGTGACTAAAATACGATTTTTTTTTCTTGGAATTCATACACCTACACCTCAAATACTTTTAAATGCCTAAATAAGCTGCTTATTTAATCAGATAGATTTATCATCCGCGCTATCCCTAGCTAAATAAGAAAAAATTAAACTTACTTCAAATGAGTTTCCATCGCTGATTGGTTGATCTATGGGACCATCCTGTAAAATGTAGACGCAAAAAGCACAATTTGACAATCAGCAGAAAATTGTTATAAGAATAAATGGTGAAATCCATTTACCAAGTACACGTTAATCCATTCAGCTTTGAGTGATATTTGCATATATGAGGGTTAGTTAAATAGTCAATCATAAGCCACGAAGAACCTAACGAATAAGCCCATAAGCTATTAGTGAAAGGATAGTTTTCACTATCAATATCCTAATTCGAAGTTATTAGAACACACACAACATTAGATAAAATACTTGTTCTGCTTTAAAACTGAATTGTTGAGCTCTTCTCTTTCTTTCTCGCAACTCTGATTCTAAAAATGGGCTCAGAGAATATAGAGAGCTTGTAGAGAATACAATTTTCTACAACAACAGGAAAGGTAGATACAAGGACTACTAAGACAATAGTTAAACTGTGGAAAATATGTTTCTAAAGACGAATGAGGATTTATTTACAAATGAAGAAAGTAGCAAACCTTCATGATCATTAGGAAGTGAAGTTATTACACGCTAAAAACTTTAATAATAGAAGCATTACTGAGAAAACTCTTGCAGTACTCAAACATACATTTAAATTATACTGGACAGGAGGACGAACTCCAACAGATTCAGGATCTAAATATAAAGTAACAAAATAAATCAGTTCACTATAAATGAAGTTTTAGTCAACTTACTCTAATCACAAATCAAAGGGAAATTAACAAGCTAAGTTTGAGACACCATACACACAAAAATTTTCAATGATTTGATAACAAGACACCATGAATAGACGTTAACTATAATTGGTAATAATTGTAAGTTGTATTGCATACTAATTTCCTCCAAATAATATAAAATCAGTCAGACTACATGAAACCTGGGAAATATGCTCATAGGCCCAAGCTGCGTACAAAATTAGCACGACGGATCAACTTTACAAGATTAACACGACAACATAATTCAACTAGAAAATATGAAGTAAACATATGTATTTTAAAATAATGGAACTTAAGATCTAGGGAAAGATAGGACTTAATGTACTTGCTTTACAATGACTGATTTTGAGTCACATCACAGAGTTTTCAGCAACTGATCACGATTATCCGGCGGACCCCAACCAGGTAGTCTGCCAACATGGACTAGACCCACAGTCAAATACGTCACAAGTGATGTAATTTGACAAAAGCCAAGCGAGTTTTTAGAATCCGAGTTGAGATGTTGCCAGCTGGTTGATGAGACTTCTGAGATAAGTGAAGTGGGCTATACGCCCAACATCACTCCACATGACCAATCCAGGCGATGACTCATACCAGTTATGAAGTAGCATTTTGTATTTAAGGGGAGATAAACTCAACCCAAACATGCTTACTAAAGGTGTTCACGAGACTGCATATTGTCAGCGTCTTTACTGAATAGGACTAAATCGTCTGTATATTCTACATCGACAAGTAGGTTTCATGATAGGAGGTCAACTCATGAGAAGTTGGATAGTGACTTTTGGGAAGACATCTATGAGGAAATTAAATGAAAAGAGGATAAGGAGAAATTCCTAAAAACACCACTTGAGGCTGACAATTCCGGTGACAGTTCGCTATAAACGAACTCGGCTAGTAGTCTTTGAGTGCTTTTGTACTTTTGAGTTACGTCTTTAAATGACAAACACTGAGAGAGCCTTACCATCCACTGAGTCGAGAGCCACTTCCAATTCAAGAAATACTACAGTGGGACGTTGGAAAATATGGCTTAGTTTTAGGATTTGATTGAGGGTAAATATCTGGTCAATGTACCTCTACCCAGCTCTGAAACCAGATCGAATTTCCCGAGTTTGCCGCTTTCTAGCTTCAAGCAAACGTTGAATGATTACATAGGCTAATATTTTGGACACTTTGCTAGTCAAACTGATTTCTCTGTGGCTGTCACAAAACTCCTATCCTTTCTTATAAACTGGGACTAGCGGTCGAGATCAGTCAAATGATATTGCGTTCAGCTCCAAGACTTTAGCTAATATAACAGTTAATCAGACTAATATCCTCAAAAATATCTGGAGTCAACCTATCAGGTACTGCTTCTGCAGAAGAGATAACTCATTGATTCAAAAATCGCCAGGAATATATTGATGAATTATCCTCAATACTATCAAATGCAGACAAGTACTATAAAAAACCTATTCAAAAGGACTCAAAAGAATAAATCAAACCGAAATTAACGAAAATCTTGAAGAGAATGAAAGATGAGTTAGTCATCAGCCTTGACCAGCTCGAACACCTTAGACCATCTAAGATTATATAGCTTCTTGAAAATACATAAGGACGATGCCCCGTAGCGTCCCAGACAGTGGATATAACTCACCTTGTCATGCGACTGCCACATGACTGGTGGATATCCTTAAACCAATGAGGAACTATGTAGATACAGTGTAATGGATTCACTCGAATTTGTTGACTTCTTTAACGAAATAAACGTAACTGTAGAGTCTCTCTTCACTAATGCTTCTTTAACAAAAACAGTATGCTTCCCCTGTGATTACACTGAAGACAATAACCTTGATGATGGTGTACCAAAGTGCTATTTAAGAGAACTACTCCTGCGACGCACCTTCAGTGTAGAGTTTAGATGTAATAATGAGTTCTACAGACAAACAGATGGTGTAGCTATGGGTGCCCTCCCATGAGTCTAATTCTTGCTGACTGTTTCATGGTAAAACTAGAGAACACAGTACTCAGACCAATAATTGAGAACTTACATCTATATAATATATAGATGACACGATCATCTGGGATAAAGATAGTGATATTAAAGTTATTTTGGATCAGTTCAATAGCTGTTACCATGCAATGTAAATCATATCAAAATCTGAGAAGGATTTCTAACTTCATTTCCTCGATGTCTTATTAAATAGAAGGCTGGATGGTCTACTTCAAAGACGCACATATACGAAGTTTTCTTGGAATGGCCTATACACGAATTTTCTGAGCTGGGTACCGCTGAGCAGAAAAAGGAATTTAATTCACTCTTTGTGTTCATCGTACTAGACGAATATGCTCGGATGATGCAATACAAGACGAATTATATCAGCTTCGACAATCCCACATCAAAAATGGTTATTTACCTAAGTTCATAGGTAAATATATAAAACCGAATCCACAACCTGAATTGTTAATAACTAGAAAGAAAACCCTATTCATGAACCTGAAATCTAAAGGTGATACTCCAGCCGATATCTTGAGACACTGACCTTCAAAATCATTAGGTAAAACACTATATGCTGCAATTTCATAATACTATTGATATTCACCGATTAATTCATTACGCAACCCTTCTTCTTTTTAACACATACTAAACAATGTATGATGCAATTGACTCTATTTTTTTCAATAAACTGAAAGTACAACACCTTAACTAAGTTACCACTCCACTGCTAAGGACAGTGATAATCTGGACTAGGTGAAGTTGTATATTGTTTAGTTTAAGTCATTGAGTCATTTCAATTCAACAACTCGTTTGGAATAAAACTGGATGCAAACACTGTTGATATCTTTTTAAGATATTTTAACAAACTTAAAAGGATGTTTGAAGTTAAATTCATAAAGTAAGTATGATCATCAGTCAACATTGACAATAAAAATAAAAATGAACGAACCAGTCTGATGATTGTTCACAGTTCACAAGTGCAAACGACAGTATCCTAAAGAGCAATATTTTTAAATTAGCTGCAACGCTTATTTAGTGATACTCCATGATTATCATGTTGAATTTGAGGAAAAAAAAGACTTTTTAAGTACAACTATAACCTATATAGATCTAAAAAGTTAAGAAACAAATAATTACGAAAACGGAAGAATATGTATAAAACATTTTACGAAAGTTAGAATCCAATAAGAAGAAAAGGCAAACTCACAGGGTACAAGAAAAAAATAAATTGGTAAACTAAAAAATCCAATTATCAATCCAGGAATAATAAAAGACCATCCCCAAGATTTTTCCACAAAAGCACCGGCGATTAATGAACCTAAAATATTTCCGATGCTACTATGTGCTGTCCAAACTCCCATAAAAAATCCTCGCCTGAGAAGTAAAATAATGAGACGGTTGAAAATGATAGTACGAATTTAATATAGACAAACAAAAACTACATTTATCTTGGTCATCTAAATGAAGTTCTGATTTAATAAAGTTGACGATTAGTAAATGGAACCACAAATGGTTGATCGCGTTACTCATCCCTTGACATCTGTTATGTTTGCTTGATAGTATGCAAGTAGCAGGATGATGTAGATTTTGCATAAAGTTCTGATATCTGGTAAATACTAACACAGGAAAGTACTGATAACATGCTTACTCTTTCAGATAGTTCATTTTAAAATGTTAGTCTTACGTAACGAACTTGTATGTATGTGCAGCATAGAACCTGGAACATACGTGCATCTGTACAAGTTGCCAAAACTCAACAGAACAACCAGACCAACATAAAAATTAGTAATGTAGTATTTACTTCAATACTAGTAATAAAAAGGTGTGGACATATAGAGCATGATATAGAAAGGAAGAACTAGTTTGCGGAAGATATGAAACAAAGTTAAGGTGACAACCTGAGGGGAAATAGGGTGGATTCACCTGAGCTACTGTGACCGATTCTGAGTTCTTATTTGCGTGGACCTCAGCCAAGTAGTCTGCATCAATCAACACGGCTCAGATCAGCAGTCAGTGGCTTCATCGACTGATGGGTATCCGGCCTGCCAAACACTCTGATAACGTTCTCACGACTTTTGAGTTGACTGACCTGCCAAGAACGATAGAGTGGTGGTAGTACATGGAGCCATTTTTATGTGCTAGGTTCAAAGAGGGTTGTCTGTTATGTATGCATGCACCTCACTCAGTTATTACTTCCGCTCTGAAATCCTCTGGTACTGCGTTACCTCATCCCCTCGAAATTCCCTCATATGGCCAAGCATCTAGCCACGTTGACTGTATCTTTTGATGATGTTCCACCGCCTTGTGAATTGATCTTAGGGTCAAAGGCTTCGGGATTGGACTAGAAAGAAAACTACCTGTTTCGGTCTGGGTGTCTGAGAACTATCTCAACTCATACATAACTGCAGTGACTAAGTGTTAAATTTCTAAATATATCGACCCAAATACTTCGATTGCTTAGTATTCTTAGACACCCAACACTTGACAAGATCCCAAATAAGAACACGTTTGAAAAGGAACAAATTATATTCCAAATAACAAGGGTAGACAGACGTAGGAATCGTTAGTTAGACAAACGTTAATGTATTTATAGTAATTACATAAGAAGCTTCCAGAATCTTCTGCAACAATCCACTAGAGCTGATTGGTTTAGAAGTAGCCAATCAGGGTGCGCCATCACGATCATGCACTGAGCATGCTTTAATCCGGTCTATATCCCACTAACACCTCCCCCTTGAGCAGATTCGTAGGATCTAGTGTTAGGATTCACCTGCAGCCGTTGTACTGGTTTGTGCTTACGATTTGTCCACCTTCTAGGTAATAAGGAAGTGGTATCATCCTTCGTTTGCACAGCGACTGTCCTGTCTGTTTCAGGTATGTTGATCTCAAAGGTGTCTAGCAGAACATCGAGAGGTAGTCTATACCGCGTCTCGTTGTTGGCGGTGCAGGTTGGTTTCAGTTGGTTCGCATGACGCACCCAGACTTCTGAGCCAACAGACACCTCGTACACCACATTTCCTTTCTTTCGCACGATCCGACCAGCCGTCCAGGTAGGATGTTTGCCTCGATAGTCCATAGCAAGTACCCTTTGACCCACAGTGAACAATCGTCTTTGCGCCCCATGCCGACGATTGAACTGTTTCTCCATCTTTACGTTTCGTTGAGGCTCAAGAGCTGGCGTCGGACGGATGCTATCGAAATGTGTCCGTATTTTTCTGCCCAGTAATGCTTCTGCTGGAGAGACCCCGTTAGTTGTCTGAGGGTTCGGTGTGGAACGGTAGATAAGCAAGAACCTCTCTAAGATCTCTTCGGTTGTCCCCTCCCCTCTTGATTTTTTCAGAGCATCTGGTTTCACGGGCAAATGAACTTTCATTTTGGTGCAGTGACCAAGGGTATTCTGAAAAACAGGAGCGAATTTTTTCTTCGGCTTTCCTGGTAACTTTTCACCTGTCTGTTTTGCACGTATAGGGGTGTCTAATGATGGACACGACACGCTGCAAACACTGTTGATGGGTACATCCATTATTCCAAGTTTTTCTAGCATATCAAGACCAAGGAGATCAAGGTATGGTCGTTCTGTAAGATAGCATATTCCTTTACAGCTATTTCCGTTGAAGGAAAATTCACACTGTAATTCGCCAATCAGCGTGCGCCATCACGATCATGCACTGAGCATGCTTTAATCCGGTCTATATCCCACTAACACCTCCCCCTTGAGCAGATTCGTAGGATCTAGTGTTAGGATTCACCTGCAGCCGTTGTACTGGTTTGTGCTTACGATTTGTCCACCTTCTAGGTAATAAGGAAGTGGTATCATCCTTCGTTTGCACAGCGACTGTCCTGTCTGTTTCAGGTATGTTGATCTCAAAGGTGTCTAGCAGAACATCGAGAGGTAGTCTATACCGCGTCTCGTTGTTGGCGGTGCAGGTTGGTTTCAGTTGGTTCGCATGACGCACCCAGACTTCTGAGCCAACAGACACCTCGTACACCACATTTCCTTTCTTTCGCACGATCCGACCAGCCGTCCAGGTAGGATGTTTGCCTCGATAGTCCATAGCAAGTACCCTTTGACCCACAGTGAACAATCGTCTTTGCGCCCCATGCCGACGATTGAACTGTTTCTCCATCTTTACGTTTCGTTGAGGCTCAAGAGCTGGCGTCGGACGGATGCTATCGAAATGTGTCCGTATTTTTCTGCCCAGTAATGCTTCTGCTGGAGAGACCCCGTTAGTTGTCTGAGGGTTCGGTGTGGAACGGTAGATAAGCAAGAACCTCTCTAAGATCTCTTCGGTTGTCCCCTCCCCTCTTGATTTTTTCAGAGCATCTGGTTTCACGGGCAAATGAACTTTCATTTTGGTGCAGTGACCAAGGGTATTCTGAAAAACAGGAGCGAATTTTTTCTTCGGCTTTCCTGGTAACTTTTCACCTGTCTGTTTTGCACGTATAGGGGTGTCTAATGATGGACACGACACGCTGCAAACACTGTTGATGGGTACATCCATTATTCCAAGTTTTTCTAGCATATCAAGACCAAGGAGATCAAGGTATGGTCGTTCTGTAAGATAGCATATTCCTTTACAGCTATTTCCGTTGAAGGAAAATTCACACTGTAATTCGCCAATCAGCGTGCGCCATCACGATCATGCACTGAGCATGCTTTAATCCGGTCTATATCCCACTAACACCTCCCCCTTGAGCAGATTCGTAGGATCTAGTGTTAGGATTCACCTGCAGCCGTTGTACT